>REGM01000351.1:252507-262717 GCA_004194415.1 Aurelia aurita
CACACTGGTCTTTTCAGCCTCTGGGATTGCACTGGTTGGCTGTACGGTTGTAGCATGGGATTCCACAGAGGTCTTTTCAGCCATTCGGATTGCACTGGTTGGTTGTACGGTTGCAGCAAGGGCCTCTACGGTTGTACTTGGAGTCACTTGGATTTCACTGGTTGGTTTTACAGTTGCAGCAAGTGATTCCACACTGGTCTTTTCAGCCTCTGGGATTGCACTGGTTGGCTGTACGGTTGTAGCATGGGATTCCACAGAGGTCTTTTCAGCCATTCGGATTGCACTGGTTGGTTGTACGGTTGCAGCAAGGGCCTCTACGGTTGTACTTGGAGTCACTTGGATTTCACTGGTTGGTTTTACAGTTGCAGCAAGTGATTTCACACTGGTCTTTTCAGCCTCTGGGATTGCACTGGTTGGCTGTACGGTTGTAGCATGGGATTCCACAGAGGACTTTTCAGCCATTCGGATTGCACTGGTTGGTTGTACGGATGCAGCAAGGGACTCTATGGTTGTACTTGGAGGCACTGGGGTAGCACTGGTTGGTTGTACGGATGCAGCAAAGGATTCTACCGTTGTACTTGGAGCCACTGTGATTGCACTGGTTGGTTGTATGGTCGAAGCAGGGTATTCCACACTGGTTCTTTCTGCCTCTTCCACTGAACTTGTTGGCTGTATTTTTCCAGCAACAGTGGTAGTTTCAGCTTCTACCAATGAACTTGTGATTGGACGGTCTGAAGACAATATTGGTAATACTGAAGTTGGATACAGCTGGATCGATGAGATCACTAAAAAGGGTTTAAAATCAAATTATAATAATAGGGTTGGTGCATATAAAGTCAATGGCATTAACATGAAACTTATTGATGATATCAGCTAATAAATAGTTATCCAAAGCAGGCAGTCGAGATTAAAGACAAAAGTTTTTGAGATTATACAGTAGAGCTTATTTTTAAGCAATAGCTGGCATAACACTTGAAATGATCATGACGTTATTGTCTATCGAAGATGAAGTATATGACTCCAAGGTCCTGATAAAACGTAAAACTAGGGCGCCATGCTACCAAACATTTTTTTCCAAGGGGTAAATCACTTCTCAAAATAGTGTACTTAATTTTGATGTTTTTTTAAATGCATGTCATTTCTTCTACCGGGTGTCTCAATAAAAGTACCCCCTTTTGACTGGAAAAAGGAACAACACGATAAGATATCGGGACTTTCCGACTCCACAGCTAAATTTTTTAATCTTCAAATTAAATGCACGCACCTTGCATTTATAGCTCGTCCACCAAACACCGGAGATACGAGCATGATTTGATATCATGAGCAATTTACAATGGAATTTTAAACTGTTACTTTTGTCTTTGCTTTTGAAAAGCATTATAGACGCTTAGCCACGACCCTGATTAAACAAATAGAAGAAGAATGTGGCGAGAATAGTAAACTTGTGGCACATCTCCAAAATAAGCGCACATGCGCTCCTTTTCCTCTTCTTTGATGCAAATAACTTTTCAATGGAATGTAAGGAACGATTTTTTGCTCAAAAGAAAAGCTCTTTCAAGAACAATTAAAACATCTCAATGTAGAATTCTTTTCAAAAGTAAAAACTAAAAGAAAAAACGTCGAAAATTCCTTTGGAAAATGCCCAAGAAATCAAATCATGGTTAGGCCCTTTCTCAAAACCTCTGGTTTCAGGTGCACTCAAAATTGTGACTTTAGGAGCTCGTATCTCCGGTGCTTGGTGGACGATTTATAAATGCAAGGTACGTGCATTTAAGTTGAAGATTAAAAAATTTAGTTGTGCAGTCGAAAAGTCTCGACATTTTATGATTTCTCTGAGACACCCGGTATGATTTTTGTGATTTCTCTGTGATTTTCACCATTGTTTTGCGATTTTCCGATTTTTCAGAGATTTTTTTGGGGTTTTTGTTACTTTACTCAAAAAAATTTGTGATTTGCCCCTCGTTTGATCCTCCTATCTTCAAATGCATATAAGGAACGAGTATTCCTGCATTTTCATCCTACGCGGAAGAAATAAGTCACAACTATAAGACAAGAAATAATAACGCAACTCTTCGTTTGCCACTGTTGAGAACTGAAGCTGCAAGGAAGTCTTTTCTTTTTGTTCTAAGGACCTCGTTGTTACAACGAACTTCCACTGGAGATTCGTTCCTTGAACTCTATTGTTCTATTTAGATCTAGACTGAAGGATTACTATAATTAAAAAACGATTTCTTGTCAATAAGGTATTTATGTCAAAACGATTTCTTGTAAATATTCTTGTAATTACTTCAACCAGTTTTACATAGTAATATTATTATCTTTTTATTGCATTTTTATTTTAACAGGGCCCTTGTTGATAGCAGTACTTTCTGGTACTGATAAGGTTTTACCCTGTATAAACATGTATATTACTATTATTATTATTAATTCTTGGGACCAGAGAATAAGAAAGGGCCCTCAGAGCTTCTTAGCACACTTCAAATATAAAGTGATTTGCTTTTTTCCCTTTTTCCAACGCTAACCAACAGTGGTTCTCTCTCACCATAGGGGCCTAAGTTTGGGCTGTTAGTGCATTGACGAAATTTGCACTCAGCTTAACCCCCTAAATTGTTTCCCAGTTGGGGGGTTAGAAGAAATAAGCCATATTTTTTCCACAAATCAATGCACTAAATGTCCATGCTAATGATCAATGCCTCCGAAGAGACAATCGAACACCAGCATGAAAAGATTTTGCCAGCATAGAGGAGGGCGGGTGGGAAAAGCAAAAATCAGTCACCAGCCACCATCGATGATTTCCGGAGATGTCTGTACTCTCAATGTCGAGATCAAAGTGCGAGTAAATAATAATTTACAAATGCATGTATACGAATTTGAGACCGGCTATCTGTATTAAGGGGAATCGTATTCGAACATGGTGCATTGTTATCACAATTATGAGTACCAAGAATACACTTTTTTTTACAAATATAAATTTAAAAAACAACGAGATATACAAGACACTGTGGCATTTGTAGCGAGGAAGGACACACAGTCACCTGGCCCTCACTACAAAAAGTACACTCGTTGTTATCTAAAAAATTAGTATATAATGGTTAAAATTTCATGGTACGTATACTTTGAGTTAAAAATATCACGCAAATACAACTGAAAATTCTAAAAATTAATCAAACAATATTAACGTCTAAAAATCCACTAGAAAATAAAGAATATCACGAAAAATAATGATATCAACGTTTTGCCTACCTGTGCATGTCGATCCGTTTCCACTGTATCCACTGTCACAAGCACAAGTGAATGATCCATTCGCATTAGTGCATGTCGCGTTGTCATCACAATTATGAGTACCAAGAGCACACTCGTCGTTATCTGAAAAATTAGTATTAAATGGTTAAAATTTCATAGTACATATACTATGAGTTAAAAAGATCCCGCAAGTACTGCTCAAACATTCCATGAAATAATCACAAAATATTAACGTGTAAAAATCTCCTAGAAAATAAAAAACATATCACAAAAAATAATACCATCAATCTTCTGCCTACCTGTACATGTCGATCCGTTTCCACTGTATCCACTGTCACAAGCACAAGTGAATGATCCATTCGTATTAGTACATGTTGCATTCGTAGCACAATTATGAGTACCATCAATACACTCGTTGTTATCTGAAAAATGAGTGCACAAATATTTGAATTTCAAACCTCATTTTTCCTTCAACATAAGAACATTTCTTGAGAACAGACACAACTTTCAAAATAACAGTTAAACGATACTAAGGGACGGGTCATTAATACTTGCCGGGGAGGGGTTGGAAGACATTTGCAAATATTTGATGGAATTTTCGTTCCCCCTCTCTGATTTACGCGAAAATTTTCTTCCCCTCTCCAACATTGCAGAAAATATTTTCAACCCCCCTCCCAATACATATATAAACTTGTGTATATAGAAACTGAACAACTATGGCCCCGTTCACACTGCTCCGTATTCATATGAAAACGGATAAAAAGTATCCGTTTTCACCCTGCGTTCACACTGCTCCACCCTGAAAACGGAGACTTTTGAAAACGCAAAAGCGCAGTGTGAACACCGAAAACGCAAAAACGGATACTTTTGAAAACGCTAGCAACTACAACAACACAACCAAATGCTTAGCACGTGCCAATTTCGACAAGTTCTCAACATTGCTGAGTCACTCCAGGCTAATCTAATGCTTGGAGAAATCTTTGAAAAGTTTGCCACCAATTTTCAGGGCTGTAAACGTTGGTCTTGTTTTGATAGCGTTTTCTTTTTTATCCGGAGCAGTGTGATTGCTTCACCGTTTTCGCAGCGTTTTAATAATTACCCAAAGCAGTGTGAACGGGTAACACGAATCAAAGTGAAAACGGATAAAAACGAATACGGAGCAATGTGAACATAGCCTATGTTTTAAATCCTGAAGAACTAGTTTTTAGAGAATTATCAGGATTTACCTCAAATTATTTTCATACCCCCTCCTTTAGATGTGCTTTATTTTTCGTCCCCCCTCTCTTTGAGAAGGTAAAATTTTGGTCCCCCCCTCCCAGATGTCTTCCACCCCCTCCCCGGCAAGTATTAATGACCCGTCCCTAAACAAATAAAACCCTCATTTAAAAATATTTTGGTGGCCACGCCCCTTACATCGCCGGAAACGCCCTGTTTAATTAACAGCCTGTTGTGAAAAAGTTGGGGTGTGACTATAGTTAGAGAATGCCATAAAACAGAGAGAAATGATCCGTATCGGTACATGTTGCATTGTTATTACAATTATGGGTACCAAGAGTACACTCGTTGTTATCTGAAAAATTAGTATACGATGGTTAAAATTTCATAGTACATATAGTATGCGTTAGAAATATCCCGCAAGTACTGCTCAAACATTCCATGAAATAATCACAAAATATTAACGTGTAAAAATCTCCTAGAAAATAAAAAACATATCACAAAAAATAATACCATCAATCTTCTGCCTACCTGTACATGTCGATCCGTTTCCACTGTATCCACTGTCACAAGCACAAGTGAATGATCCATTCGTGTTAGAACATGTTGCATTCGTAGCACAATTATGAGTACCATCAGTACACTCGTTGTTATCTGAAAAATGAGTGCACAAATATTTCAATTTCAAACCTCATTTACTTCAACATAAGAAGATTTCTTGAGAACAGACACAACTTTCAAAATAACAGTTAAACAATACTAAACAAATAAGACTCTCATTAAAAAATATTTTGGTGGCCACGCCCTTTACATCGCCGGAAACGCCCTGTTTAACAGTCTGTTGAGAAAAGTTAGGGCGTGACAATAGTTAGAGAATGCCATTAAACAGAGAGAAATGACGAAGAAGGAAAAGGAAATATGTATGAATTATTGAGATTTAAAAAGTTCTTTAGTTTTTTAAAGTTACAGTTTCCACAGTTTTTAAGCGGTTTCTCATATAAAATGCGTGTATATTCCTCGAAATATTGAAGCCGATTTGGGCGATTTTCCTATATTAATTTGGTAGAAGTTTAATTTGTTATCTCATAATTCAAAACAAATCTCTAGAGATTTTTCAATAATTGCTGTCTTTGAAATTCGTGCTTGTTTCCCAACAATACCGAAGTTACTGACATGTAAACACTAATGAATGTTTTGAAGCAGGGGTGTTAATTGCCAGCGTTACAGACCACAACGAGGGGGAGTTATGGTCTGTGTGATGGACGCACTTTTGTTGTCCCAGTTTCACAGAGATCTTGTGAAATCTGTTATTCAAATAATGATAATGGCTTGTCTAGCTCTTTGTTTGTTTAATTTATGCTGAATTCGTTGGGACAACAAAAGGCTATTACTAAAATAGGGAACGGGGAACCGGGGAATCGGGGAATCAGGGAATCGGGGAATCGGGTAAAATGGAAACGGTAAGAGATATCGGTATGGAGTTTGTGGTAACTTAAACAACTACTATATACAAGTCTATTGCACAAAACTTAAGAAAATCCCCAAAGGGATCTAGCCAGAATACTCAGTCAAACGTGCAGTTTGTGAAAAATTACTAAAATGGGGAACATGGAGACCAGAAGCTTTACAGAGGAAAGAGGCATATCATTCGATAGCTCTTGGCCCCAATGTTTCACAATTTCAACAACCTAACTCGTATTTTCAACGTGGATTCCACAATCGCGCAGATTAAAAATTACTAAAACGGGGAATCGGGGAATATGGAAACTACATAAGCTATGAGAAAATTTCAAACGGCAGCATCGACTTAGAAATAAGTCAATTCTCAAGTTTCATGCTTATATCTTGTATAGGTTAGCCATAGCAGAGCTCGAAAGTTTGGATNGCTATATATCAGTTTAGGCAAGGAGCGAAACTACGACGATGTATAAGTCTATGCAGCCATGATCATTGTTTGGAAGTTAGGCCCACTGTTGTTGTTCGCTGCTTGTCAACATGGCAACATCAACGGCACCTTGTGCCCAGGCCCTTGGATGTCAGGCGCGAGAAAATGTTGGGTCAAATGTTGGGTAAAATGTTGGATCGTTTGACCACTTATGTTGTTGGGTGGAATGTTGGATGAAATGTTGGGTAGAATGTTGGGTGAAATGTTGGGTGAAATGTTGGATCGTTTGACCGAGGCTTTACTAAAATAGGGAACGGGGAACCGGGGAATCGGGGAATCAGGGAATCGGGGAATCGGGTAAAATGGAAACGGTAAGAGATATCGGTATGGAGTTTGTGGTAACTTAAACAACTACTATATACAAGTCTATTGCACAAAACTTAAGAAAATCCCCAAAGGGATCTAGCCAGAATACTCAGTCAAACGTGCAGTTTGTGAAAAATTACTAAAATGGGGAACATGGAGACCAGAAGCTTTACAGAGGAAAGAGGCATATCATTCGATAGCTCTTGGCCCCAATGTTTCACAATTTCAACAACCTAACTCGTATTTTCAACGTGGATTCCACAATCGCGCAGATTAAAAATTACTAAAACGGGGAATCGGGGAATATGGAAACTACATAAGCTATGAGAAAATTTCAAACGGCAGCATCGACTTAGAAATAAGTCAATTCTCAAGTTTCATGCTTATATCTTGTATAGGTTAGCCATAGCAGAGCTCGAAAGTTTGGATTTTTCATCATTTTAAGCGATGATGTTGATGAAGACCTTACATAATCTAATTCCAAAATATGCATATGCCTCAAATATACCCTAATATCTCAAATACAACAAACGCCCCAAACTAGGACCAAAATATACGACATGGAAACAAGCGCGTTCTCAAGACACTTGCTCCAAAGCTGTCCGTACGACGTTAGCCTTACATATCCGTTACTTATTCGTCTTGCAAAGGAAAATCTGTTACGTACACAATTAATCTCTTGAGGGAACAATTGGTCAAAAGTTCGCTGTGTCACAATCTAAATAGTATCTGAGATTTAGTTTTGTATTTAAATAGTTGGTTTAATTAGTTACTCTTTCCTTTAGAGAAACTATTTATATTATTTCACCAAATTTGAAGAGACACATTCGCAAATTTGTTTGTGTCCGAAAATCTCAACGAGACTCCTCGTGCAGAAAGTAGAGACCTTGTGCATTTCGAAAATGTATTTACTTTTTTCGTACGACTTCTAGAAGTATGGGAAAACAGTAAAAGAATTAAATATGAAATAAATAAAATATAAATATGAATATGAATAAGAATAAAAAAAACATCGATGATATGTTGAGCATAGCGGAAAAATCTTTTCTTTTGTCTTAGAGCTCCGATCACGTGACATTTCCTCTTGCCAACCGACCAATCAGATGCCGTAATTTAGTCTATTTCCGCCTTTCGCAGCAAGATTTAGGCCATTTAACCCCCCTCTCTATAAAAGACGTTGCACGCTCGGGTAACTCGATTTTTTTGCAAATTTCAACTAGAAAAGGTTGATTATACATAGGACCATACCTGTTCAAATGTTCTCGGTGCGATCGCTTCAGAGAAAAAAGTTACACTGATCTGAACATTTTGCTACGGTATTTTGAGACAGGTTGCGATATCTTCCTATGTGTCAATTGCCCTTGCCAACAATCTCTTCGTTTTTAACTTCTCTAAATTATCAAAAATATACGCTTTTCTATGAAATAATATTTAGGATTTGGGCAATGCTCGAAGACAGTTCCCGGAAAGTTAGTACAAGTTGAGACAGTGAACCTAAGGCAAATTGAGGAACATTCAGCAAGTAGGCCTACCTACCGCTTAGCCATTTCATCCTTGAACATGTAGCACAACAAACGACTTTCTTTTAAAGTTAATCACGTAAGTAAATATGCACCATAGACCACGGGCTTTAGGAAACTCTGAATTAAAAATTAGATTTTCCGATGATACATCGAGTATTTTTCCTAGTTTTAATTTCAATCGTGATACATCGAGAGAGAAGCGCGTGGCAGAGTGACGTGACGGAGATCCATTATGCCACTCGCTGGTTCAGTAAGTATATTTCAATCTAAGTACTGATGCATTTTCCACCCAAAAATCAATACAAAATTCAAACACGGGGAACTGTTAAAAGTGTGTCCGCTAAAGTGCAAACTAGCCGAGGGCCTAAATAGGATCAGGTTTTCACAGTAATATTATGAGTCTCTGTTGACCGAAGCGACATCATAAGTCAAAGAGCACAGGGAAACAAGAGACTCAGGTAATCAGTCTTGTGAAGGGTATACTTTTTCGTGGTTCTAGCCTACTATAAGCGAAGGGTTCATTTCTCTGTATTTTGGCATTTTGGTCTAGGCACCGGTATAGTTTTAGTAAAAATTGGTCAATGTAAAGGTAGTTTTGTTGTGAAAAATCTGGTCTAGACAACGGTGCCTTTTGAAAATGTGGGCGGCACACTCCTACCTGAAACTTAACCAAGATTGGTTCACTTGTGAATAAGTAAGATTATCAACAAGATTATGAAATTCTTCTTAGTCCCTTTGGTTTCGATGGTTCTTTCAACTTCCAATCGACCTAAAGAGAGATCTAGAAATAGGTTGCACGAAGCTGGTATTACACGAAGTCACCTTCTATTTATAGACACAAGTAAAGACATAAAAAACCATGCACTTACCTCGACAGTGTGTGCCATTACCAACATATCCTTGTCTGCAAGTACAATTAAAAGTCCCAGGAACATTTGTACAAANTAGAAGAGAATGACAAGAAAGAACCAAATCACAAACAAAGATTTTGCATTACAATTATTTTTTTCATAAGAAACCTCTTATAAGAAACCGTAGTAGCCTCTTCCAGAAAATTAAGAAACTCTATTAGAAACGATCCGAGGTCAATTCGAAGTTAAGAAACTTCAATTTCGCTATGAGTTGCAAAGTGTTTTAAGCAGACTGTATATCACCAACCCAAACAATTCTAAAACTTACGATTTTTGTTGATGATTTGGTTCTTTCTTGTAATTTTTTGTTAAAAAAGCTGTCCTCAATGAATTTTGAAAAAATGAAATTCGATTTTATGAATAATCAAGAAACTCTACCTACAAGAAACTTTTACGTTGAAACTCTACTAAAAAAATCAAAGCCTAGATAGTTTTTTATAAAAAAAATGTGCACTTTTTGTTTAAAACACTTTGCAACTCATAACCAAAAGTTGAAACAGTTTCTTAACTTTGAATTGAAATCTGATCGCTTCCAGTAGAGTTTCTTAATTTTCTGGAAGAGGCTACTAGAGTCTCTTATGAGCGGTTTCTCTTTCATTTTTGTTATAAGAAACTTGGCTCTGATCTTTGTAGTAGGGTTTCTTCGTAGGGCCCAGTATTTATACTAAAAGTTTCTTGTAGAGTTTCTTAATTTTTCTTATAACTGAATTTACATATTATCAAATTCATCTAAGACCGCTTTTTGAGCCAAGATTTGAAAGAACCAAATCATAAACAAAATTTATACTTTTTAATATTATTTGTGTTCGGGATACAATTTCTGTTTCAAAATATTTGGCAACGCCTAACTAAAATTGGAAAGTTATTTAACTTCAAATTGACCTTTGATCGTTTCTAGTAGAGTTTCTTAATTTTCTGGAAGAGGCTACTACATTTTCTTATAAGCGGTTTCTTGTAAAAAAAAGAATGCGTGCATCTCACGTACATAATTTGCTTTGGATAATAGAATCACTTGCAAATTATTTGCGTCTGACACCGATGACAGCAAAACATGATCCGAAAGAAAA
>REGM01000352.1:0-24879 GCA_004194415.1 Aurelia aurita
ATCTTCAAGAGCTAAGTTCGCTATCACTCGGATATTAGTAAGTGATTTTCAATCTCTTCTCTACGCATTGAGATTTTCGTTCCGTTTTGTATCTCTTTCAGACGTTTTGGTCGATTGTACATTAGTTTGTAAGCTTGTTAGACTTGTAGTTGTGTCATGGCCACGTTTGGAAGTGGAAGTTTGAAACGTATCCGTTTATTCATCAAAAAGACAAATGGTTTTGAAGAGAAATCTTAGCCTTTGGGGGGGCCATGGCCCCCCCGGCCCCCCCTCTGGATCCGCGCCTGCATTCGATTTTTCATAAATTGGGGGTATTTGTAAGCCAAAAAGAATACAAACATCCCAGAATTGTGCGCTTTACCCCTTGAAAGGCGTAAATCTGACCTTTCTTCTCCTTCTATTACCTCCCCTTACCCCCTAAGCAACCTTCACATGGACCTTAATGAGGTTTTAGCTTTCTCAACACAGCAAATTTTGTCTCAGATGTTCTTTGCGATTCTTGGCTTATGAATTTTCCCGTTCACCCTCTTGCCTCGTCTAGACATTCACTAAGAATTTAGATTCGGACCACCCAATTTTCTCAAAAATGAGACACGCTTTGGTCACCCTATGCTTGTTCTATTTGTCTGCAAAAAAGTTCAGACAAATGCGATTAGCCGTTGGGTACAGAGACCTGTAGAAGTACTCGCTGGTAGCTGAAAATCTTAGGGCCGTAGGAAGCATCTTGAACTTGGAGGGGCGCGACACTTCAAGGGCACTTTTTTCAGCAAGCTAAAGGGGCATTTCCTGAAGCAAAAGGGCACTTCTTTGTTTATTTCAAAATCTTGGGGGGCACGTGCCCCCAGTGCCCCCCGGTTCATACGTCTCTGCTTGACTGCGGCTGATTAATGAAATTAATCTGGCCGCAGGTGAAACAAAGCTCTAGAGGTTGGCCGAAACGTTGCTCAAGTCGATATTTTATGTACGCAATGCAGAATTCATATAATTTAGCTTTTACTGGAATGTTTCCTGCTGTTTTAAGAAATTCGGAGCGCTCGTGTACATGGGCCCTAAGGGGTATCAAAACTGCAAAATCAATTTAACAGGAAGTCCAGTGCACATGAAACCATGGACCTCAAGTCATAATTTCTTCTTCGTAATGCGAATAGCACTTCTGCAAACTTAGAACTCCAAACTTTAACCCTTAAGCAATAAAACAGCAAACTGCTGTTTAAACAAAGGGTTAGGGAATGTAAGCATATATAAGCCTTTGATGAAAATAGCTGAAAATAGCCGCGCACGCAAAGACAATAAACCTTGACAGGCATCGAACCATATTTGGGTAACTGATCTATGTCAACAGGAAATACTGATATCTGATAGGCTAGAATTCTACCACAAGTGGCTTGTGCCACTGCTTGGATTCCCTTTAAATTGTTTATGCGCCGCTGGAGTATAAAGAAAAATTCTTACAAATATTGGCCATTTCCACCTGTAAACAAAGTAGAAAGATTGCACATGCATTGGCTTAATCCTATTTTAACCGCGGTGGGGGGAGGGGGGCCAAACTTATTTTAATAGCTCTCAAACGATGATACGTGTTGGAATTAGTAAGCTAAATTTTCACAAATTTAAGCATAATTTTAGGGATACTTTGAACCCTTTGTGCCCGATAAATGATGGTGTTGAGAATACGGAGCACTATTTCCTGCTCTGCCATACTTATGATGCAAATACACGCGATCTTCTCAACCGAGTAAATGCGATATTATTGCCTCATGGTTTAATAAATCTTTCAAATGCAGACTTGCTAAAAATAATCCTCTATGGCCATGAAAAGTTATCCTTTGATTTAAATGCAAAAATTCTTACAGCAACGCTAGAATATATCAAGGCCTCCAATCGCGTTGAATAAATTGGTAATGAAAGCTTGTAGATTTTCTTCTCTCCTGTAATATTTTCTTTTTCGTTTAGTTGTAAAACCGTGCAGTTAACTAAGTTTCTATATTATTTGTAAATTGCCACAGGGTTGCTATGTATTTCCAGGCTCCTTGTGGTGTCGTCTTGTAACTTTATGTATGTTTCTGTGAATTTTTATGCGAATACGATATTCATACAGACGACATGTCACGTGACTTGATCAATTCGCGCTCGAAAACACGACGCCATCTTGTTTTGGGGTAAATCTTCAGAAAATTTCTATAGGAGTCTATAGGAAATTTGCAAAAAGTTGCATAAAATTGCTCCTCTATCCTACCTTACGATAGTGAGTAGAAAAAGGATAGGTAGCAATTGTCAGTTAGACCTAAACCTATGAAATAAGCACACGAACATGCTGTTTTTAAAAGCAAAACAAAAATTTAGGCCAAGAAAGCTGTGAGAAACTTGCCTTCGCGTTGATAATTTCGTAGTTACCACCACAAACTCTGTCGGCTGTGAGTTGCTCGTCGCTTCTTCAAAGTCAACCTTCCTTTTAGAGATTCGCCTATCTCTCTGCTAAAGTTTTTGAATAATTTGAGCAGCTTCCAAGCTTTTTGAATTTATTTATTGCGATAAATAAACGAGACACTCTCAAAATCCCCGTTCGACGTTATACTTTGTAATGGCTTCATTAGAGTGTCTCGTTTATTTATCGCAATGAATAAATTCAAAAAGCTTGGAAGCTGCTCAAATTATTCAAAAACTTTCGCAGAGAGATAGGCGAATGTCTAAAAGGAAGGTTGGCTTTGAAGAAGCGACGAGCAACTCACAGCCGAGCCGACAGAGTTTGTGGTGGTCCCGGCGGGTGCGCTTCTATACAAGAAGTGATACGCAAGCTTGTCTGTAAATTCACTGAGAAAGGGGGGAAATTTTTTGAAATCCTAGGACCTAGGATTTGGAAAAAAGGGGGTAATTTTACAATGTGGTCAGTGAATTTTGATCAAGGATATTTCAGTTGAAACCAAATATTTGCAGGTAATGGTTGTTGTTGAATGTTTTTCTTTAAATGAGTAATTACAAATGACTAGTCACAAAGAATAATAAAGTTGAT
The DNA here is from genome assembly GCA_004194415.1 of Aurelia aurita. Lineage (NCBI taxonomy): Eukaryota > Metazoa > Cnidaria > Scyphozoa > Semaeostomeae > Ulmaridae > Aurelia > Aurelia aurita. The sequence goes on from REGM01000352.1 coordinate 3,011, forward strand.
GTTGAATAATAAGTATCAATTTTCTATATTGTTCAATACAAAACAGTCAGTGATGTCATAATATTTGCTTCACTCAATCAAAAGTGATAAACATGACGTCAAAGAAAATCTGGGCATAACTTTCTTCATGAAATACTGGTAATACACTTTTGCCAATGGTTGAGACACTGATATCCAGTCCAGGTGTATGAAGCTGTGTGTGTAAAATAATTACCCCCAAAAGCTAAAATTACAAAAAATTAGCTTTAATTTAGGCCTATTATAAAAATAAGCTAGGAAATGCTGCTATAGAGAAGAACCCGCTTACTAAAGGCATCAGTTTCTGAGAACTCTTGTAATTGCAAAGTGGAACCCTCTGCATACATACCAGAAAATCATATCGCAGGCATAAAAACTCAATAGCTCAATAGTAGTACAGAATTAGAAACCAGGTAGCTAGCTTTAAAGCCACAGCCATCGTTGATAAAGGATAAACATAAGTTGACTCTACACGAGCCTCGTTTGCGATTCGAGGCCAAGTGAAAAACGCGGGAAAAGGGAAAAGGGGAACCATATTACAGTACCTTCGCAGTTTCCAAGCTCATTCGAAATATTTACAAGTGGAAAAGAAATTACATGAAGTCGAACAAAGATTGTCGTGGTATAACAAAAAAGGCAAGAGTCGCGGTTTCGGTGACTGTGAAGATTTTCTTTAGACATTTTGTATACTATGGCTACACTAATCGTTTTAAATGTTTTGATTTAGGGGCTCCTTTCTTACTGCTTACTTATACTTGTAGGCCTAAATAAATGTTTATTCAGGCCTACATTGAACAACTTAGTCAAATAAATAAGAAACACCTGCAAATATTTAAACTGCTTATCGGAACTGACAGTGTTCATACCACAAATGTTCAAAATCTAGATATTAAGATATGGAGTGCCTTTCTCAGTCAAGCCAGGAATCCATCAATATATGTGCAATTAGTTATTGATTCCAGACAGAAAGCCAAGAGTTACCCTATGAATGAAGTTTGTAGAGTACATAACTCAAACCATACCATATACAGTGGCTGGCTGAACCACATTTTTGCTATGTGTATGGTTGTGTATTGCAAATGATATTAATGCTACTGTTTTCTTTAAGAAAGAAAGAGTAGATTTTCTAAGAGTTCCATCATTTTGTATTGTTGGTAGGGTCTGGAGGGGTAAAATGGGTAGGACTGATGGCTGGAAAACAATAGCTTGTGAATGGGTAAATCAACATTCACTAGATAAAGGATTGGTAGTTCCAATATTTTTGCTATTGTATGCTCAGATGTTTTGACTAATTCAGGGTTCAGCTTTGTGACATCAGTGAGTTCCACTGAAAAAAAGACAGGGTAAAATAGCTTTGAAAGAATCAGTGATTCTCAAAAATAGGGGTATATATTTCTTAAAGATTGCGATAAAATGTCAGTGAAAAGGGTACGTTTTGGCAACCTTCAGACAAGCTTGCGTATAACTTTTTGTATAAGAGTGCACCCGCCGGGGTGGTGGTAACTACGAAATTATCAACGCAAAGGCAAGTTTCTCACAGCTTTCTTGGCCTAAATTTTTGTTTTGCTTTTAAAAACAGCATGTTCGTGTGCTTATTTCATAGGTTTAGGTCTAACTGACAATTGCTACCTATCCTTTTTCTACTCACTATCGTAAGGTAGAATAGAGGAGCAATTTTATGCAACTTTTTACAAATTTCCTATAGATTCCTATAGAAATTTTCCGAAGATTTACCCCAAAACAAGATGGCGTCGTGTTTTCGAGCGCGAATTGATCAAGTCACGTGACATGTCGTCTGTATGAATTGCGCTACAGATGGCGTCGAGGATTTTTTTACCAAGATCCTTTGCGGTATTGAGGAAATCATCCAATCAAATCAGTCGAAATGCAATGCGACGCAAAGCATCATGGTAAANGAAGATTTACCCCAAAGCAAGATGGCGTCGTGTTTTCGAGCGCGAATTGATCAAGTCACGTGACATGTCGTCTGTATGAATAAAAAAAACAATCATAGCTATAGCGTTGAAACTTCTTGACTTTTATGGAAACTTATTTGGCAATCAAAAAATTAAGATTTCAGTGCCCATTGTTTACCACGCGACCACCAGATGCCCTTATTTGGAGACAGGTCACAAAGTAGATCATTAACCCTATCCAGACTAGGCTGTTTGAAACTCTGGGGAGACTGGGGTGCCCCCCTCTTTATTCTCAAAACTATAATTGCTAGAGACTTGAAACTTGGCACAAGTAACAAACAAGATATGGCAAACAAGATAACGTCATTTTTTTTGTTTATGTCACGTGGTTAAGTGCTGACGTCAGCAAATATTGCAAAAACAGGTGCAAAACCACCCGAACTTTGAGGTGTTTTATCTCGAAATAGAGTAAATATATTGATATGAGATTTGAAACATACAAAGATTATATCATTAATATTCGTCTTATAAATTTTTTGCTTCGTATCATTAATATTTCTGCTGATGTCAGCATTTATTTATTTTGTTCACGAAAAAAAGAACTTTCTGCCTAAAATCGGTTACAAATTGGTCTAAAAAATCGCGAAAAATGCTAAATGTACATAAAAAGACCTGCTGCATCGTATGATAATGTTAATTTTTCCAAAAAAGAAGCTTAACATGGTTTTTCGCAAGTACGCATGCGCAACAACGAATTATTGATGACAACATCAAAAATTAACAAACTATATATCAAATGAAAGCCCTACTCAAGAGGAGATCAGCGATGTTTGTGTCATTATTATAGAACAAGTGGTTCAAAAGTTATGGCTGAAAAAAGTATTTATTTTGACAAGCACTCGATTGAAAGTTATTTGTTGACCCCCTGAACCAGTGTCAAAATTTTTGAAATTGAAATGAAAGGATGTCTCCTAAATAGAAACTAAAAGTCACAAAAAATCTTGGTTATCGTAGAAGAACTCAAGGAGCTGGGTTAAAATGGCTCTAGTTTCTTTCATCGGTCTCGAATCTCAACAATATATATACCATTCGATTTGTTTCGATAAGTAATGACATTTTATACATAATTTATCTATATTTGCTGACATCAGCAATTTTTAAATTGTAAGATGTCATAAACCTTTATGATGTCATATTTCTAATTAATTAGTAATCTTTGCATGAAAAATCATGGAATTATGTCAAATATTGATAAAGATGTTTGATTTCACCAAGTAAATGCGAAATTGATGGTGTTTAATCATCCTTGTTGTGATAACAACTTTGCATTCAATCTTATTGTCCTTAATTATTTAGTTAATTAATTAAGAACGAAAAATATTGACATAGAACTGCATGAAACTGCAAGGTAATGCTATGAAGCAGGTATTTGGATAGTTTTTTGGTGATTCTAACCAGTTCAGTTAACCCTATTAATACCGGGCTTTTTGGACACTTGTAGTACAGGGGGTGCCACAAAGTGTCCCCCTCTTCATAACTTCGTGAATAATGTAGATAGGCGGACGAAACTTGGTTCAATGGTGCACAGTCACAAAATCTACACAATAAGGCACTTTTTTATTCTTCATTGCATCCATGACGTCAGTATGACGTCATAGTGGCGGAAAATGCGATATTTTCTAACTATTGGCAAAATTAGCAATATATAAGGCTTTATTTAATAATTCCTTTCATAATGGCTCTAGAATGTATCAAAAATCTTAAAGGAGCAAAAATCAGCAATATAATATCTATTTAAACTCATTGTTTATTTCATTTATTCATTATTTAGTTTCACTGGTTTTCATTCTTTCATTAAAAGCCTTCATTACTGATGCAGATACTCTATAATGCCTTGAAATCATTTAAAACGATCCAGAGAACCATATTTGACAAACAAATTTAATTAGTACATTTGTTATTAATTATATGACGTCATTAATTTTAAAATTGCTGACGTCATCTAAAATAAATAAAAGTATACATCATCTGAAAACTCTCGTTGAGAGCTATCGAATGGTGATATTCTTGATGATCTCTGATCGTCTTGGAAAAAACTAGACTCACTTCTCTTATTTACCACCCGACCACGTATCAAAAAGACGTTGGTCACGTGATCAGTGTCTACTATTTTGAAAACAAAATTCAATTTCTAATTAGCCTATTAAATTTTAGGAAAAGTCACAAAAATCTTAGCTTAATCTTTAGAAGTGACGATGCTACATCAGATAATATTTGCCGCGGGCAATTTGTGTTCCCCCCGGTAGTAATAGGGGTAAGTAGTAAAAATAGACCTTTCTATGCTAATAGCTCGATTTCGTGAAAATTGTCATTGTTTTTGGCTGCCTAGCAACCACTCACGTGACTACAAACTAATTAATGCTATTGCTGGATTCTCCTTTGTTCAATTATGATACAGTGCAAGTCTCATTATCATAGCTGTTATAGTTGCGGAGAAAATCGATAACAATTTACCCCGTTAAAATAGGGCTAACGCTATCATGCTATGATGAAGCTGGGTGACCCAAGACGTAATACATGAACTATGGATGTTTATAAAGTGGGATAGCTTACTTAGATGTAAATATGTATTTCACTATCAGGCGTCCTAAAAAAGGTACCAGATTTGATCAGGGCTAGCGACTCGAATTCAGCTCCAATCAGTTTGCTGCAATTTTTAAACCCACCCTGAATCGTTAACTTGAACATAGATTGCTTGCTCGTTGATATTGGTGCTTTGAGAGTTGAGATATTAATCTTGGGGTTCCAATTTGCCTCCATCTTCAAACCAGGTCTTTGGCGTTTTGGCCTTAGCAAATTCCTAAAGCACAGCGATATTCAAAATTAAGATTAAAGAAAAGTTAACAACTGCATATAGGTGGGCTCTTCAAAATACAATATAGCATAATCCAATTTTTTGTTTCCAATTTTATTGAGGCTATTGTTGACATATTTGCTGTGCTTCAGGAATTTGCTTAGTCCAAAACGCCAAAGCTCTGGTTTGAAGGTGAAGGCACATGTAAACTTTAAAGATGAAAATTTCAACTTTGAAAGCACTAATACCAGCCAGTAAGGTATCTATGTTCAAGTGAACTTTTCAGGATTAGCTTAAAATTATTGCGAATCGATTTGAGCTAAATTCGCATCGCTATCCCTGACCAAATCTGTTACCTTTTTTCAGGGTCACCCAGTATAATATTTTGAACCATTTTAGAGTTCTCGGAAAGTTTGGTTAGAAGCTGTTATCGAAAATACACAAAGAAACCAGAAATTACGATCAAGGTTTGTCCAGTTAATTGCTCGATTTAGAAACTTTAATATGCAACGCATAAATCTCTACATCCAAGAAACACATATTTATCTCGTCCTAGAGGAAGTTTCGAAGCTTGTAATTAGGCAAGATTTTATAGAAATTTCTAAAACCTATTCCACGTTAGATGTCAGGCAAAAATATTCACGAACAAACAATCAAATACCTTTGCATGAGCAATTTTGCGTCACTGCAAATTTCACCTGACATCTAAGTTGAGATAAACTATTGTCCGATTTTGTAGCATTTGATTATAATTTCCAATTAAATGTGTCCTTGATTAGGGAAGGGTATTGGAGAATTCATAGTCAGCTTTTCTACAACAAGTGGATTGATAATGTATTGCAGGTAGTTAAACATTCAGTATTGTACATTTCAGCAAAGTTCGGTGCTTTATTTTTTTCCACCGGTATTTTTTCATTTCATTATAATCTTACCCTGTTACCATAGTCATGCTGCTACCCTTTTGATTGAATTATGACAATTCAATCCAAAGCTATTAAAATCATGAAGTTTCTCGAGAACAGATGCCGACGATTGTGGGCTATGATAATATTAACGTGCAAGATTATATTTATGTTGTTTTAATATAAACATTTATACATAAAATAAAGCTATGCTTGTGGATAAAAATTTGCGCTAGGAAGCTAAATAATGAAATAATTATTTTCATTTTAGTTGATGATCGAATGTTGTAAACATATCAATTATTCATGTCACGTGAGATTTAAACGTTTTAATTTGGACTGAAATGATACTTGACACAAGGAATCTTGCTCTTCGATATTAGAGTTATGAAATGACTTTAACATTCGTTTTGAACATTTAGAACAAGGAGCGACAGTACAGCAAGGGGAAAAGAATGTTTATGCGGCCAACAACACACCAGTATTCAGAAAAGTCCATGTAATCTCGTATCCAGTGTCATTGAAGGTTTTCCATTTTCCGTACGAAGATTGCAACGCCTTCATTACCCTCGATCCTGTTAGCGCCTATTAGGCTATTCTGCAGTTCGATCATCTCTTTTAGAAATGTAAAATATGGGATTCGAAAGTTCCTGCTGTCTGCCTAATTATGCTAATTATTCTAGCCATTAACTGGCAAAATTTGAAAACGCTTCTCAAGGGTATCTGTTGAGGGCTAGCTTCGTATTGAAAACAACAGAGACATTGGGAACGAAGTTGAATTTTTGCAGTCCTTGTATATTTTTAGCTGCAAGGAGCAAGGAGATAAAAAATTTAAAAGTGCAATCCTTAATTGCATCTTTACGATAATGACCAAGATCTTTCATCAAGTTGGTTTTTTTTCTATAAATAGTTTTTGGTTCATTGGAAGTGATAGCAAATTTATAATTTTACATCATGTCAACCTTTTTTTTACTCGAGCCAAGTAGATAAACAATATGATGTTTTAAACAACATAGATAAAGTTTTTTTTAACCCTAATTTAACCGGGGAGAGGGTGCTTTCCACCCCCTGTCGGTTTTTTGCAGAGCATTTATTAACGGCATGAGATATGACTCTCTAACTTTCTGACAATTTACTAATTATCTATTAGCTACATTTTAACAATAAAATGTTTGAACAATGGGAGTCACGTGACAGATGACAATACCATATTTGGAACATGGTATTGACAAAATCAATGTTTTTGATATTTTTACAACCAGAATTAGTTTCAAATGTGGATAATTATACCTTAAAGGAATCAGCAAACAAAGAGCTTTCATTTGTTATCAAGAACATTGGAATTTGCTGACATCAGCATTTTTAAATGATGACGCCACATGTGCCGCCATTTTGGGTCAATTTTGCAAAATTTGAAGCTTTTTCAAGCGGAAGTTGTAGAAAAAGCATAGAATTGCGTTTTGCAATACATTTAAAGTATATTTAGCAAGTTTTTTATCAATTTTTTGTCGTAAAATCCACTTCGTGATTGTGACCTTATCAATATTTGTCATTATCTTAAAAAATAACTGTCTAAAAACACCTTTAGGTATTATTTTTGAGTTAGGAATGAATAATACGGCAACTAAGATGAAAAATAACGATATTTTTCCACTTTTAGAACGAATTAGCTGGAGAAACGTATATTTCGAAATTTTTCAACATTATGACGTCATAGTGACGTCATCTAATGAGATGGCCACACCCAAAGTTGCCAATCAGTAAAGAATGGTTAGTACTACGCCCTTGCCAGGTTTGAATGATTTCCCATTAGTCTAAGGCGATTTATAGAGGGGGGTGGAAAGCACCCCCCCCCCCGCTATATTAGTTCAAAAAAAGCCCGGTTAAATTAGGGTTAATAATTCAGCGTTTTCGTCCACTAGTCACCACTCATCCTAGCCTTGTTTTGACAAATATACGCGTTACATTCCAAAGCTAGCCTGCGTGCAGCCTGAAACTCCAGGAGTTGAGCCTGCGCGCAGGCTAGCCAAAGCAAGCCAGGAAGGAAACTGACAAGAACATTTTCAACAGATATCTCAATTTACACATGAGAGTGAAGAAACTTCCTATCACTGTCAGCAAAAAAGGATCTTTGCACGGGAGAAATATCTTTTTTTTATAGAAAATAACTGTTCATGGTAACACACCTTTTTCAGAGCAATTGCTGTATGAAAATCCCGTTGCGATGGCACACAAAGCGTTCCTACGATTTAACAGCAATGTTTTCACGAGCAAGGTTTTATTTTTTTGTGCTGGAAACTATTAATTGTAGATGCATCCTTGCACACTAAGAAAAAATAAAATTTTTGCTCGTAAACTCATATTTCGAGTGGTCCCCCACCTTTCTAAAAAAAGATTTAAAGCATATGATGTAGGAAGGCGATATAGAATTGCACTCAGATAACGATAAAGCATTCGAAAATAGTAGGTGAAGACAAATTTCTTGTCTATTAGAATAGACAACAATTTTCTTGGCAACAATTTGATTTCAACAATTTGATTTCAACATTTTAAATTTTAATGCTATATTTGCCAATTTTATGAATTCTGATTAATTGTTGCCAAGCTGAGGTTCTGATGTCAGCTTTGAAGTGAGCATGAGATACTTACCCTTGTTGCATACTACTAAATTAACCAATCTATTGTCTCAAGTTTCTACTATGGAAAAATAGTTTTCTACTGGTGACCTACTATACTTTAAAAGCAAATGGTTGAACTCCATCTTGAAATTGATGACGGCTTCATTCATTTGTCTAACATTAGCAAAACAAGAAACATGTACATACCTTCAGAAAGCTCTCATTCGAGCGAGCTCGAATCTGGTTCTTAGATTAAAACTGGACGAATACTCAGGAAGACATAATTATTTCTAAGCATGGGTCATCCAAAGGCCTTCCATTTTCCAGCCTAACTCAATTATGGGCAGTTCTAAATGATAAAATAGGCAGTTCCAAACTCTCACTTTTGGGATATTCTATACCAAATTCTGTTTTTATCAGAAAATTTGAGAAAGAATGTGCCTGAATTATCAAGAAAACTGACGTACTGCCTGTTGTAGAAGATTTCTTGTAATACAAAAAGTTTGCGTTTTTAGATAGTAAGAATACAAAGCCAATGTGATTAGTAGTACAAAAAACTTCTGCTCGTTGCGCTTGCAATTTCACAAAGTTTTGCGTTTACAATCGAATGGGTTTTTTCAGATTCATTGGTCTGGGGGAAGCCTCGACAAAATTTTAAGACACGCCTTATTCTTGCCCATGAATAAAGATGGTTCTAAATTTTTCTGAGGATGACCCCTGTTTCTAACCTTGCTAGTTGATGACATCATCATTCTAGGTTTATAAACTTAGTACAACAGCCAACTTTTATATTTAATTGGTAAGCTCTCATTCAGGCGAGCTCGAATCTGGTTCTTAAATTATTTATGAATGAATACGTTTGAAGTCATAGTGATTTCTAGGTTTCTGAAAAATTTTTATATGCAGAACGTTTTACAAATTTTTAAAACAAGGCCCTTAATTGAAAGGTGCGGATATGCTTTTCAAGAACAACAACTTTTGAAAATAAGCCGCCATCACGTCAATTTAATAATGGTTACTGAATCCTTCTTGCTTGATTTTTCAACACAAAACTTGTTTTCATCACCTCCTTCCTTTTTCAGCAAGCTAAGGTCTATTGATTCAGCAATAACAGATTGGTGTGTAAATGTGTTATGCCAGGACTCAAGGGAGTATTTAACAAGAGCTTTGAGACTGGGAAGTTTCCAAGTATTTGGAAAAGAGCTAAACGTGGAAGTGCTTTCAAGAAGGGAAACCAGATAGAAAGGGAAAACTATAGGCCACTTTCTCTAATGAATATACCAGGAAAGATCCTTGAAGGACAAATCTGTTTATACCTGGACAGCCACTGAAAGAGAAATGGGCCTCAAACCCCAAAACATTGGGGATTCCAAGAAGGCAAATCAAAAAATACTCACTACGTCATATGACAGAATCATGGAAGAGAGCCATCGATAAAGGCCTAACCGTAGGAGTGCTCCTGATAGATTTTAGAAAAGCTTTTGATTCCATAAACCATGGCATACTAAAGAAAAAGTTACTCCGGTGTGATGTTAGTGGTAACATGTTTGACATTCTCTGTGATTTTTTGCACAATCGAACGCAGTATGTTGAACTCAATGGTACAAATTTGATCAAATTTGGGGTACCTCAAGGATCACTGTTGGGATCAAGGTTGTTTACAATGTACCGGGTGTCCCAGAAAAACGCAACAGATATGATCGGGGCTAGCGACAAGAGTTTAGGTCGAATCAATTCCTAATAATTTTTGAAATAATCCTCGATAGTTAACTTGAAGATAAATACCTTGTTTGTTGACATTGGTGCATTGACAGTTGAAATATTAATCTTGAAATTTCAAATTTGCCTCCACCTCCAAACCAGAGCTTTTAGGTTTTGGCTTATACTGCAAACGCGCTGTTTAGGGGAATCTCCTCGATCATAGACATAGCATAGTAGTTGTAAACAAGGACCCATGCCATGCTTTGGCACACATTTCAATAGAAATTTGAAGGTTGAGAATTGGTAAACATGTCAATGCATACAGTCACCAAGGAATACCTTTCTTCAATCAAAATGCACTTACAAAAATACTAATCTAAGAACGAGTGCGTGAACATTTTTAAAGATCTTATCCGTGGACATTAGTTCCCTTGGGTGTATACGATTGCTTGTTTCGTAATAATTCCAAGATAGATGATACAAAATGCATTTCATTCAAGCAATGAAGATTGCATGAAATAGTTTATTTTCACACCCAAGGGAACCATTCCGCTCATGGCTATCTTTTATTAGACAGAAGTAATTTGAACTTTTTGTAGAATGAAGAAAGATGTCTCTTCGGGACTAAATTAGTGAATCTGGTTGTCAAGTTAAGTTTGGATTTCTATTCAAATGCGTTCCTAAGCACGAGTCTTCTTGCTCGTATTTGGCTATGATTCAGGAGATTCCCGAAACAGCGCATTTGCAGTATAGGCAAAAACCTAAAAGCTCTGGTTTGGAGGTGGAGGCAAATTTGGACTTTCAAGATTAATATTTCAGCTCTCACTGCACCAATATCAACAAACAAGGTATTTATCTTCAATTTAACTATCGAGGATTACTTCAAAAATTATTAGGAATTTATTCGACCTAAACTCTTGTCACTAGCCAGGATCAAATCTGTTGCGTTTTTTTGGGGACACCCGGTATATAAATGACGTTCCAGAAAAAAGTAGAAACGTACTTATATGCTGATGATACTACATTTTACTACGCAGGAAAGAATATTGAGGAGGTTGTAGATAATCTAAACATGATTGGAAAGCAAATGAATGATTGGTGCCAGGGAAACCAACCAAAGATACATACTGGAAAGTCAGAAGTCTTAATCACAGCAAATCGTACCAATGCGTCCAGTAAGAATAGATGAGGAAATAATACAAAATGTAAAAACAACATCATTATTCGGAATAGAGTTGGATAATAAACTGACATGGAACACACAAGTAAAAAAGGTCATCAAGTCTTATAGTGCAGAGGTTGGTCAATTGAAAAGAATGGCTTACTTGCCAATGAAGGTTCAAGAGGAAATCCAATCATCGCTGCTGTGACGTACAGTATGACTGTTTGGTGGACCTGCTCATACTGAAGATCAAGAGAGAATACATGTACGAGCAGCTAGGATCATTCACAGGCTACCCAGATAAATTCCAGATGACGAGATTCTATCCTCTGTCTTGGAGGAAATCTATTACAAAGGTATAATTGCCGGAGTCACATACTGCATTGCTGTGTGGGGAACAACCACAGTCGCCATATTTGACCAGCTGGAAGAGCTGCATATAAAAGCAGCAAGATTTATACGCAAAATCCCGTGTACTGTTCAGAAACATGAAGTTCTTGGCATTGCGAATTGGAAACCACTGCTGTACATCTATAAACGTAGACTGGCAGCTATCATGTATCAGGCACACAATAAAAAACTGCCTGAAAAGTTCAATGAAGTATTTCAAGGTCAGAAAAATAAGACACATTACAACTTGAGATGCAAACATGCTATGAACATTCCAAGGCCAAACACAGAGTTTGGTAGACTTAGTGTGAGGTTCAGAGGCCCTATGGTTTGGAATGCGCTTCCAACTGAAGTCAAAGAAGCCCCAAGTTATGACGCATTCAAGGCAAGATTAAAGACAGCTCAATCTCAATTAGAAACAATACAATTTCAGAAAGGGTCGTGTAATATAACTGCTAGAGACAAAGATTTTATATATTTTTAAAAGAGGGACTTTTATTTCAATGGACACATTATTATTCGCCGATCATTGTAAACTATTTTCATTTTTTAACTCTTATATTTTTCTTTTCTCAAATGGCAGGTCCACACCAACCAATCCTGGTTGACACAAACAGACCTGCCTAATCAAAAATGATATTTATGTATGTATGTATGTATGTNGTATGTATGTATGTATGTATGAATGTATGTATGTATGTATGTATGTATGTATGTATGTATGTATGTATGTATGTATGTATGTATGTATGTATGTATGTATGTATGTATGTATGTATGTATGTATGTATGTATGTATGTATGTATGTATGTATGTATGCTTAGCAAAATGGGACAGACTTGATTATATATGTAGAAGAAATATAACAGCTCTGGGAGCACTACAAAACCATTGTAGTCAAAAATTGATCCGCTCAAGAGACAACTTGTCATTTGAGTTACCAAGATGTACCAGAGAAATTGGAAGAACGAATTTGTTGTAAGCGTTTTATTTTAGTAGACAGCAGATCCACATCAGCTTTATATACAGTTGCGTCTTTAGACGACCTGCTTTAAACAAATAGCAAATGTATGTATGCATATAAGTATGTAGATCGTTATCTTCATGGTCCTATTTGGATGAAATATTCACGAAGCAAATATTCATTAATATTAATGATTTTGTGGTGATTAACAAGCGGAATCGAAACTAGATTTGATAGGTGCTATGCTCGTCAGTTGCATGCCATTATTTTTGAAGCAAGCATCTTTTGATCCTACAGCAGAGTCGACTGGCTTGAAGCAGAGAACAAAAATTGGGTGCTGATAAAATCAATATCAAGGTAAGATGTAAAACTCAAAATTGTCAGATTTCAATAAAAATCTGCACCAAATAAAAGTAGAAATCCTTGTAGTCATTTATTTTCATTTCATTTTATATTCTTTAAGCACGGTAACCTCGTCAGCTAAGGCTGCTTTTCAGGGTGCCATGACACAAATTTACAATTTTCAATTTTCAATTCGTATAAATAAAATTAAGCTAATTACAGAAATAAGATCTATACATAAATAAATGTTGGTCATACTTCATAGTAGACGTTTAAAAGCAAGTAAAGAGAGGGCACTTGCTTAACCTCAAGTTCAAGGCTGTTCCAAAGATGTGCACCACGATATGAGAATTATTTCTGCCAATTACTGGTTTTCATAAGATGGACGCGTAAGTCAGTCGCAGAGTTGTTTAACTTGATAGTGTCCCGTGAAGAGTTTTTTTTATATTTGAGAGAACGCAGGTGCAAGACCATAATGCTGTTCTGTAATAAAGTAGCAATACTAATATGGCTGTTCTGTTACAATTTTGATTTTAATGTTGATAGCTCTAAACTTGGTTTCGCGGTTTTCATGTAAAAGTGATTTTGGCTCATACTGTTTTCTCTTCTCCAACTTTGATCCCCGAAGTTGTAACATCTTTGAAAACAAAGTGGATTATCGAAATGTACGCAAGAGAGTTGTACTTTGTGCAGACTTCCATTGCATTATGATTACATAGACTTTATTATCAAATTTTTGCTGACAAAAGCTGCTGGGACGGACAATAAGTCGCAAATTCAGAGAAGCTAATTTATCAACTAGGTTTTGTTATATTTCTTTCTAAGTATTCTGGTTGAGTTAAGCACTTAAAAATTCATAAGGGAACGGCCATTTCACTCATTTTCTAAGAAAAAACTGCTTAAGAAACTGTAGTAGCCTTATTCGGAAAGTTAAGATACTCTACTAGAAGCGATCAGATATCAATTTGATGTGAAGAAACTTTTTTCCCAATTTTTAGCCGTGGGTCGCAAAGTAGTTTTAAATTGAAAATGTATTACCAACCCAAATGATACTAAAAATTGTCACTTCTGCTTATGATTTGGCTCTTTATTGTAATTCTTGGTTCAAGAAGAAGTCCTCTATGAACTGCAATAAATTGTGAAATTCAATTTTATGAAAATTAAAAAACCCTACAAGAAACTTTCACTATCAAAATTGGGCCCAAACTTAAGGAGCCCTACTACAAAGTCTAAAGCCAAGTTTCTTACAAAAAATTAGTGCATTAGGTAAATAATAAGATTTGACTTAGCTCCTCAATGATTTCGATTTAAGATGTCTCATAATCGAGGAGTTTTAATTTGACATGAATATTTACTTGCGAATACCTGACGTTTTCCCTATTTGGTTGCAAGTGATTTTGTTTAGCTTCTTTCTTTAAGTAGAGTCTTGAAATTAGTTTGAATACTCTATGGCTCTCTCGGAATTGTAGGATTAGAACTATGCCTTGTATTGCCCGATTTAGGTTCCTGTAGGCTAGTTGTTAGACGCGACTCGTACTTTGCGATTCGGCACGCAGTAATGGTGTAAAACTTAAGTACATCATATGAAAAATAAGTCTTAAGGCTGGTTCCCATTGCGCGATGAACTAGCATCGCTTTCCTCATCGCCAACTTTTAAAATGCGACGAAATGTCATTGCGGAATCAGAACAACATAGCGATAAAACTTGTATGCTAATCGCTATACACTGTTTCGTTGCCATGTCATTTCCACTGCGCGATCAACCTCATCTCATTTCAAAAATTGGCGATGAGGACAGCGATGACGGTTCATCGCGCAGTGGGGACCAGCCTTTAATTATCTAAAATAAGTACAACAATATTTGAAATTAAAAGGTAACACTTAATTGATAGATAGGCCCTATGTCTAAGAGCATCAAAAGTATGAAATTACTAGATATGCAAATTAGTAAAGATCAATTGCAAAATCAACTACATGAGTTTTGTCACAATTGTCTAAAATTGAAAAATTCAATCATTTTAAAATGATGTAATGCAGGCCACACTATTCCTCATGAAGCCCCGTCACTGACCTAAATTCTGTAGCTCCATTAGCAATCACAAGTCTACATAAAACTTGATGAATCAACTTGTTAGTTGCCATAAAGAGTAATATCATCCATCCAGTCCCGGGTCACAATCAATTCACTACCGGGTGAGTCGGAAAAGTGTTTAGACATTTGAAAGCCTTTAGTTCTTGAACCATTTATCAGATTCCTAAAAAGTGATAATTGCCTCTTTAGCTAACATATCAACTTAGATGAAAACAATTAGTTTGGCGAAATCGATGGTATCTTTCATAAATTGAAAACGACTTTCTAAAAATGTTTCACCTCAAAATCCTTCAAGACAGGTGTAAAATCCTTGATCAAAATTGCTAGAAATCCAGGCTCATGATAATAGAAAATAGACAACTTTCTAACAAAGAGTCCGTTGTCAAGTAAAGTAGTCTAATAAATTAGCCTAATAAGCTTAGCTACTTCCACAAGCGAGAAACAATCGCCTTGCAAACTATTTAGTCGGTAATTGAACAATGTTTGTGGCATAGACGAGAATGTTTGCCCCCTTTAATTTGTTGTCATTCTTTTGTCACTCCTAGTAGCCAGCGACAGCCACCTGCTAATTGAAGCAACGCCTCGACCTCGGAAGAGAGCGCTAAATTATTCAAAGATGCTTTCAAACAGTAAATTAACTTTCATCGGTTTGAAAACAATTTATCTGATATTAGAGATACCATATTTCAAATTTTAGTTCCAGTTTTAGCATCTGGACTATGTTTTGCATTTGCAGCTTTCATGGAGAATTTTGCATTATAGAAACAAAAACAGCAGCCAGAAGATTTAAGATATTGTTGATAGTCGAGAGGCTAAGGGTTTTGAGTGACTTTATATTTGTCTGAGCTCTGAAAATACAAGTAAATATAAATTTATGAAGGCCAAATTTACGAAATGCGTGAAAATAGGACTTAAATCCTACAGCATCCTATCATATCCTGTAGCAATACACAAGGCATTTCATCTGCCTCAAGTGTAAAAATGTGACTCTTTAAAAAACTTCTTGCTACTCAAGAGAACTTATCATTTTAATTCTTCGCCCTATATTAAAGCAAAGATTTCGTCTCGAATTGATTTTGATATTTGAGATTGCTAAACATTTAAGTTAATAAAGCAGGTTTTACAATATCTGGAATGAATGTGACTCAATCCATATGTAAATCGTAATCAGAGATAAGTCACACTTCTGGAATGATATGAATGCTCTCATATTCCAAATGTTTGCTAAGTTACAGGTCCATCCCCGTAGCCTTTTAATGGTAAGACAAATTCAGGGAATAGACAGCTCTTTACATTTATTTTACTGGTAGATTGAAAGGGAAAGTTGCCCGTAACGAAAATGTAGTCCATCACGTGCTTCACGTTTCTATTTAACTGGTATAATAGATATAGAAAATAACGCTAAAGATGGCGGCTCTAAAAAACCTGTTGTTTCTTGCTGCAAAACATGCTGGTAAAAGGCTCCCTGACGACCACCTAAAAAAGTAAGCATTTCGGTCTGAATTTTTTTAATATTTATATACGTTAGCAGTTGGAATGAATTAGTACCTTGTATTAGATAAAAATGCAACTGTAAGTAATAATAATGATAAGGTTGATGATGATGATGATGATGATGATGATGATGATGATGATGATGATGATGATGATGATGATGATGATGATGATGATGATGATGATGATGATGTGATGATGATGATGATGATGATGATGATGATGATGATGATGATGATNGGCGATTTTTTTTCTAACAGAGCCAGTCAGTCAAGCAATATCAGGGTTATTGGAATCTTTCAAGGTATGGATAATTTTATTATACTTTATTCGGTCTGTGTCACATTGTTAAAATTTCTGACTAAATGAATAAAAAAGTTTCATTTTTCATTTTTGTTTCATTTTTTTTTTATTTAAACAGGGTAAAGTTATCAAATAAATACATTGTTTTCAAACTGCTCTGTGAAAAGAAAAAGATAAAACCACAGGGAAACCAGATGAACTGTTGATTTTTGTAGTTTTTTTTATTTGGTAATTTATTCTATTTTTGTATTAAATCAACCTCCTGTTATTTTCCGTGATTCTATTGTGCTGCGCAGCGAACTTCCACTGCCAAGGAGCGAAGGGATGTTTCCCTCCCTTCGCTCCTTGGCAGTGGAAGTTCGCTGCGCAGCACAATAGAATCACGGAAAATAACAGGAGGTTGATTTAATACAAAAATAGAATAAATTACCAAGTAACAAAATCTACAAAAATCAACAGTTAATCTGGTTTCCCTGTGATAAAACTCTAACTTACTATTCAAATGCACTTAATAAAATTAGTTAAATACGAAGTAAAAGTAGTTAAAAATAGTAGCAAGGCTCTACAAGGGTTCCTTCATGTTCTGGAGTCTTCGAGACAGGATTTAAATTGTTTGAAGGATTTGGATAATTTTGGTTTTGCGTCCAGGCCATTCCACAATTTCGCCCCTCTAAAAGGAAAGCATTTTTGGCCACATGTTGTTCGTAGAAACGGGACAGATAGATCGGGACACAAGTGTCTTTCTTCTTTTTGATTTGATTCTTTGAATCGCAGCTATAGCAGATTTAGTCATCGCCATGGAATGGGCATGGAATAATGCAATGCCTATACTTGTCTTCATTGTCCCTAGTGCTGAAAATGTATGTGTTGATGGTCTGAAGAAGGCTTACGCCGAAAAACCAAAAAAGGAATGAAAAAAGTGGTTTCTGATAATGATTAAGGTCAGAGATCTGAATCAATTCCCTGGCTAAGTTTCAGAGAGTTTCTGAAAAGGCGATGTTGAAATTATGCGAAAGTTCTGTAAGACGCAACGAGCAATATAGTAATTCAAAGAAAATCTATTACCTTCATAGTCGCGACAACGTAGATTTCTACTTTCTGCGTAGTGAAATTTCTAAGTACGACGAAGGAAGGGGTTTCCTCAGAGCGCCGCTCTCGCTCCAGTCTCATGATCGTCATCGTAGTGAGCTGAGTTGTGCTATCGTAAGTTCGCTAGTTTTTAATTCACAGAATACGGAATATGATGAGGTGGAGTCTATGGGACAGTAGGCAGATTTCATGTGGTCATTGAGATTGTTTGTCATAGCTCAAGGATTTTATAGGGAAATGTTGGAGTCGATATCGTGCCTTGCAACAATGGGAGGCCACAATTTTCTAGCGATGTCATACATTAGAGGGTGCTTTGTCTGGCATGGCATTTAGTTCATATTGTTTCTTGCTTCAAAAGAAATGATGTCAGTGTAGCAGAGCAATTAGCGGTGTTTCCTTGATATGACATTACTTAAATTTGGTGTAAACCAGTTGTAGTTACTCATTTGATGTATTTCACTGAATCAGCCAAAGGGCGCGAGGGACAAATTTCTGGTATTATTAATACAACAGCCTTAAAATTACAGATAATTCTCAACCATTGCTCATAAAGCCACTGGAGTCGCAATAAAATCTCAATCAAGCAGGTACTATTAACAAAATTACGGAGAATCACGAAAATCTCTGGATATCATTGGAATCTGACAAGATTCCAAAACCACATTTGCTATTTTTAAACATTATTTCGATTCCCCCTGTCCACTTTGAAGCATTTCTGGTCAACTTCGATTTCTTTATATAGGGTTTCTGGTACAGATCGTGAAGCACTTCTCTACTAAAATTTGCAAATTTCAAGACAGAATGACATGCACATACTTTAGCAAATGTCATCCTCTTGGGAGGATAAAATCTCCAAGAATATCGTTGTTATATGCCCAGGGCCCAGGGATGGCACTTTCATCCTCCCAAAGGGCTAAGACGTGCTAAAGCATGTACAAGTCATTGCTATTAAGGCAGAAATATGACGAAAATTTGGTCGTGAAAATTTGGAGGGGCTTTCTTGAGAAAATCTCCCACAATTTCAGAACGGAGTGACCGATTTCAGTCAGGTAAAATTTAGAATTTATTTGAACATGTCCACTATTAGACAATATATTTACCAATATTATTGCCTCGATATCCAGGGAGCAGTGGCCTTTCAAACGAGGATTATTTTTTCTGACTCACCCTAGAGTACAAAAAGTCAATCATTTTCAACCAATTTCAAAAATACAAAATTCAACTTTTTTGGTCCTTTTTCTTTTTTAGTACACACAATCACATATTTAGTTGTATTTGAAGTCCAAGAAATTGAAAATTTGAAAGAAAATTCAAGTAGGTATTGTAAATTGCATCAACAATAATTCAATAACTGATTTAAGAACCCATTGAGGCTGTTTTCCTGTAACCCATCCTATATAAATAAGAACCACTTCAGCCTGTGACAGAAAGGCACAGGTTCTTTTATGCGGGTTTTTACTGTATTTGGTTTCTGTTTAAATGTTTAAAAAAGCATGCAGTTGCAACTTTTAATACTTTATTGTGGTTTGCAAGATCATGACTAAGAACTCAAATCTGTGAGTCACCAAAAGGTTTCCTGTCATTTCCAATTGTGGTAGCTAACTAGACTGATTACAATTTCGTAGTTATCGCTGCTCATAATGTAGTATCCTGTACTACGGACACCCTATGATACTGTGATTGTTTAGTAGCGTTTATTGCGCGCGACGAAGGAGCAAGCATAATATTCTGTGCTACCACTATTTTGTGGTCTACCACTCGCGCATGCGCGACGCATGCGCAGCTATTTGTGATCACGTGGTATATGGAATTCGATTAAAATGTGTCACATGATACGACATATGTTGAATAGCAGCCCAAATAGAACACAATGTCTGAACGGCCTAAAGTTGGAGTAGTGGCGACTCAATAGAGCTTTCTCCACGATTCATGACAATGACAGACGGCAGTAAGTTTGTGCAGCTCCATATTTGTTTCAGTTCTTTCCATCGATATATTAAATATTTCGTTTGGCCTTGAACGGGGAAGAGACTAATAGCTGCGAGTTCAACTTCATGCAACGAAGATTTCATAAAAGTCAACATCATGAGATGAATGCAAAGAATGCTCATTTTTCTTTCAGCTGCACAATACTGAAATTGCCGTACAGTGCTTGCATACAATCGTATTTTCAATAGGCATTGATTCGACATAATAAACTGTTGTCACTGCCTTCGTTACCCTCTCCTAGGTGGTCATAAGAGATTGAATACGGAATGAAGGAACAGTAAGAGCCAAGTTAAGCACCCCCTGCATTGAGATCTATTTCAAGCCCGGGAGGGGGGGTAACTTCAATAGGGAGATGACGGGGGTGTGCTATTTTAACAGGACCTTTTTTAAGGGACTAGGACTCGGGGGGGGCAATCAATTGCTTCCTTGATTAAAAGGGACAATAGGCCTATTGTTTGAAAATGTGAAACAATAGATGTAAAGAAGGGACTAGGGGGGCAATAGCCCACTGAGCTAGTATGTTAAAAGAGGCCCTGCATTTTAACATGTGAAATCACACCCTAAAATTTATAGATTTTCTAAAAACGATACACCAACATTTACAGGATATGCACAATTTACCTGCAATAATACCAAGACAATGACAAACGCAAAAAGCAAAAAAGAGTAAGAATTCATGTACGAGTTTTTTTATGGATTTATTAGGGTCAACAAATATCTATCTGAGGGGTGTAATGCCGTTTATTGTAGTATTATTTTTACATTTACTGCGCGCAGTTGATAACTGAAAGTTATTTCTAGTGTAAATAACTATGTCGTACGATTTACGTTCAGTTCAGTACTACACAAACATGTAGCAGGTTACTGTGTTCATAACCTCTCGCCTCCCCATCTCGGGGATATTACAGATAGGACGTGCGGGATGCTCTATCTACGACTCATATTCATAAATACTACACTGCCTGGTTACAGAGTCGTAGTTATCGCTAGTGATAGACTGATCGACGCTCAAACTACAACTCATAATAAAACGCATAATTTTGAGATTTGATACTTCTGCCTCGTTTTGATATGGAACTAGCCAGAAAATACCGTTCTGTCACGCAAAGCTCCTCGAAACTCTGCTTTGACCTTCAAGTTACCTTTGGTCAACATCAATCAATCGAATTTTTATTTGAATTCCAATAGCGTTGACATTCGATACGGACAAGAAACAGTTCAAAAATAGTACGTCTTCCAAAGATCAAAACCGAGTATGCGAGAATTTTTTTTTAGCTTCACTGGTACAAAGGAGTACAGTATGCTGCCATTGGGAGGTCGTCAGATGCCATCATCTAACTTCAGTGTTTTTTTAACAAACAGTTTAGCTGAAATGCGTTGATATTTTTACGGTAAAAATTTAATAAGTGTTTATTTCAATTGCTTTACCTTATGTACTAATATTTTTTATTTTTTACTGGACACACTTTGAAAACAGCTTTTTGTAAGTTGAAGTGTTTTATCCAGTTAAAATATTCTTGATAATTATTTTTAGATGTTGTAGTGGTGATAACTGCAACTGTAGAGACTGCAAAATATGTAATCTAAAAGTTGGGTTTCTAGCAGGATAGACCATTTGTATGTTTCCTGTATCTTTCCGGAAGACTTGCGTCAAGAGAAAATTCAAGATTTAGGGCTAAGTTTATATTATTATTAATGGCGAAAAGTTACAAGAAGTCAATCGTGGAAATGGAAAAGTATTTAATGGGAGAATCTTTAAAAGCAAATCGAAAAGAAATGGTTATTAATTGAATCAAGATGGTATTATTCACATGGTGAAAAGTTACAAGAAGTCAATCGTGGAAATGGAAAAGAATTTAATGGAAGAGTCTTTAATAGCAGATTGGAAAGAGATGGTAATTAATTGAATCAAGATGGTATTATTCACATGGTGAAAAGTCACAAGAAATCACTCGTGGAAATGGAAAAGTAATTAATGGAAGAGTCCTTAATAGCAGATCGAAAAGAGATGGTAATTAATTGAATCAAGATGCT
>REGM01000352.1:24946-68606 GCA_004194415.1 Aurelia aurita
TTAAAAAAAAAACTACAAGTTATACAAGATACTGTGGCATTTGTAGCGAGGAAGGACACACAGTCACCGGGTCCTCACTACAAATGCCACTTACAATGTTCTAAGAAATATCAACGATAAATTAAAATGCAAAAAGATACACAAAGAAAAGGTAAAGACTAAAACAAACAGAAAACAAAAACTAAAGTACTCCCAGAACTCCGGGAGCACTTCAGTCAAAATAAGGGGGTTAGGCTGCTGTTATTCCAGAAAGTTTAATTGAAACCGTCCAGAAGTTTTGATGAAAGAAATAGTTGCTTCTAGGATGATTCTGTTTGCAAATGTGCTTTCATTTGGGTTCCCATATAACAACAAGTGACAACGATCCTTTGAGTTCATGTTAGCAACATCAAATCCGACATCTGAGACTTGACCAAGGAGATCTTGGCGCAATGCGTTAAACTGGGGGCAGTGCAGGAGGTAATGTTCATTATCTTCTCTAGCTGTACCACAAATACACATTGGACTCAAGCATTCAAAATTATGCCTAAATCTATGTTCGTTCAGAGGGCTAAAGTTAACTCGAAGCCTTGTTAGCAGCTTGACACCCGAAATATCATAAATGTTATAGACTGGGTTTTTCTCAGGCCTGATGATTCGTAGTAATTTGCTCTTGAACACCGCAAGAGAGGGAGAATCTTGTACATCTCTGTCTAAAAGGTTCCACTCAGATAGTGTGTTATGAAAATAAGAGTTAGAATAACGCATTGTTCTACCTACATTCTGTTCATACCGACGCGGGTTTCTTAAATTATAATCAACTGAGCGCTGTTCAGGTATTTCGCAGAAAAGATAATCGGGGGTTTTGGATTTGGTTAACGAAAAGAAATGACATAGTCTTCGGTACCACCTTCGGTCGTAAAGTGTTTCCCACCCTAGCTCTTCAAGAAGCCTTTGCCTATTTGTGCCTCTCCATGCTCCAGTAACAGCTAATGCTGCCTTATATTGAGTCTGTTCTAATTGCTGTGTAAAGTTCAGTTGCATATCAGGGTCATATTTATGGTAAATGATGTCTCCATAATCTAAATGAGGTCTCACATAAAGCTTATAGGTTTGGTCAAGAACCTCCCTTGATACATATTTAGAAAGGTATTTTAACAAGCCAATTCCTCTCCGTGCTTTTAAAATAGCCTCTCGAATATGACTTTTGAAATTTAGCTTTGAGTCAAGAACGACCCCAAGGTGCTTGTGTTCCAATTTTGAGGCAATGGCATCGTCTCCTAATTTAAGACCAGGATGGATTGGTTTATTCCTTTTACAAGAAAATATAACCTCCTCTGTCTTGTCAGCGTTAAATTGCATTTTCCATTGCCATGCCCATAAGCTAATTTTTGCCAAATCTCTGTTTAAATCCAGAGCAGCTACATTTTCATTCTGAACCGTAGTAAACAATGATGTGTCATCAGCAAATAATTTAATACCACATTGAACATTGTGGGTAATATCATTAATATAGATCAAGAACAACAAAGGCCCAAGAACTGAGCCTTGTGGTACACCTGCAGATATCGTATCCCACTTTGAGCATTGTCCATTTAACACAACCCGTTGCTTACGATCAGATAAGAAATTTTTAACAATCTGAAGCATATTTCCGTGTAAACCATTGAATTCCAACTTGTAAATAAGACCCTCGTGCCAGACCCTGTCAAATGCCTTTGAAAGGTCAAGGAAGATGGCACGCGTTTCTTTACTAGGAGTTTCATCGAAGGCTTTATAAATACTTTGTGTTATTAGCAGTAACTGATTAATAGTCGAATCACCTGGACGAAACCCTGATTGATGAGGCGATATAAGACCATTTTTACAAAGGTGCTCGTAGATGGCATCAAATAAGATTTTTTCAAAAATCTTTCCAAAAATTGGAAGTAGGGAAATTGGGCGATAGTTGTTCTTGTTTTGTTTGCAACCCTTTTTATGCACAGGAATTATATTAGCTTTCTTCCACTGAGAAGGGTAAATACCTGTTTCAAGACATCTTTCAAAAATGCGACAAAGAGGATCTACTATAGATTTGTCACACATTATTAATTTTGATGTTCTTACCCAGTAAAAGAAGGCAAAAGCAAGCAATTTACAAAATGTCGTACTAGCAAAATCCTCAAATTATGTTCAAATAAAGAGATCACTTCTCTCTGATGCTGTTATTTTCGCAGAACTGAAATTTAAGATGAATATGTGGATAAAGATGAAGGAAATTTCAACTTGAAATGCACTGTAAATGTTACAGTTCATGCAGCGTGTTTAGATTTGAAAATAACTTTCCGATCATAAGCAGAAATTGGTCATTTATCAAATTTGCAAACTTTTGATTTGATTTTTATTGCTCGACCGTTCGGTCGTATGTATTAAGGTTACGGTAAATGTTTGTAGGCCGAAAAAGCCAATTTTCAGATTTCTTCAAATGGCAGATGCCCAAATTTTAAGAAACAGAAATATACTATCTTTGGAAGTAGCCGACATGTTGAAGCAGAATTCTTGATCAAAGGAAGGATACTACAACTTCTCACACAAAGTTTTTCTGTGTGGTTTAAATGTTAATCCTATCCTTTTGACCTATTAAGCCGGTCGTGTGCTAGGAAACAAAGAGGAAACCACATTGTATGTATCGATTCTTTTGTTTAAATTCATCAATTGCTTTTTAAGCCCTAATTGCTTGATCCGGATTACATTGTGGCTCATTTGACCTTGGTGTTTACATTTGAAGTGCCATCAGTAAAATTCTCTTTTTTCAGGACTTACAAATCCACTAAGTAAAGGTGCGAAAGAGCTATTTTGTACACAAGGAACCAATCGAATGGCTCCACCTTTCGCACACTATCAGAGCAGGCTTCAGGCAAGCAAACTGCGTCTCAGAATCTTGGTATGTCCTCTGGTCCACCTTTTATAGCCCAATACAACTGTGGGAGGGTAGAGAAGTTATTTGCAAATTTATAGCAGCGTGTATTTTCAAGGGAAGGAGGAATTTAAAGAATCTGAGACAAAAGTTGGTAGCTTAGGACATGCACTTACTGTTGATATAAGTTGGATTTTTTTACGTTATCGCAAGGGTACAAAATAGCTTTTGAAGGTGGTACACTCTTTTAAGCAATAAATTTGCCTGGGAAATATCATTTTACAACCTTTCCCAATTATTTTGATATGGTTAGAATCCCTACATTCTCACGCATCGAGTGATGTATAGTTTAACTAGACTTTGTTAATAGTTTGGCTTTTGGGGAGAGAAAACCCAATCTTGTTCTACAAACGTTTATTGTAACCTTGAAATAGTTGGCGATTATTTCGAGGCTGCAAAATCACAAACAATGTTTACACCTTAGTCGGCCTTCGAGCACTAGACTAAAACCGGGCGGCCTTTGCCCAGCTATTCGGATTGAGAAACATTCTTTTTTAAACATTCCGTATTACCGTATTATGGATAGTTTTCCCTTTCGGAAAACTTCTTTGGTGTTGAGAATTTTTATCTTGACTCAATAAATATAAGAGTCTTTTTAGATCATAAATTTTTTGCAAAAACTAAGAAAAGCTTTGTTACATTAAGGCACAAAACAATGTAGAATTCAGCAAGGGTACTTGAAATAAATAATCGAACGTTGCAGTAGACGTGCAACTTGAATTCTCAACTGCCACTATCTTGAACATTTGTTGTTTCCAACAAATTGTCATTGTGCCTCGTTGGATTCGAATAAAAAGCTGTCCACCGTCTTAAACATTAGCTATCCTGAATATATTTTCATTCCCCTACAGACTTCGAGATAGCGGGTGTCAATAGACAGTAACGCTAAAGATCGCGGCTCCAAAGACTTTAAACGTGCTCTTCGGATCCTCTATAAAGACTACGAATGTTCCATTGAAACATTGCTTGCTCGAAGTGACAGCTTTGGCATACATGTTAGAAACTTACAGAACTTAATGACGGAAATCTCCNGTCCCACAAGGATCTGTCCTAGGTCCCTTGCTCTTTAACATATTCATCAATGATCTATGTCTCATGAGACTAGACTCTGAGATATGTAATTTCGCAGATGATAACACCATATACTCATGTGGGCTAGACCTACATGAAATTGTTACCAATTTGGAAAATGATCTTAGTAGATTGTTCGAATGGTTTACAAACAATGGAATGGTTGCAAACCCAAAAAAATTCCAGCTAATGTTCCTTGGTTTGAAGGGGCAGAGAGGACTACGACTTAACATCGAGGAGAACAAATTATGTGCAACAGATCATGTTAAATTGCTAGGGATTGAAATTGACAACAGATTAAAGTTTAACAAACACGTGAAAACGCTATGTTCAAAAGTCAACAAGAAAATTAGTGCCTTTTCTAGGCTAAATATGTATATTTCTAGAGAGCAGGCATTAACAATTTGCAACGCGGTTATTTTATCGAACTTCAATTATTGCCCTTTGATCTGGCTATTCTGCAATAAAGGTGCAAACAAAGAGATTGATCGTACACACAAACGTGCTCTTCGGATCCTCTATAAAGACTACGAATGTTCCATTGAAACATTGCTCGCTCGAAGTGACAGCTTTAGTATACATGTTAGAAACTTACAGAAATTAATGACGGAAATCTACAAGTCAATGAATCATCTTAATCCATCGCTTGTATGGGAATTTCATGAAAAGAAACATGTAACTTATAATCTAAGGATACAAAATCTATGTAAACTGCCACAAACTAAGACACAGGGCTTTGGACAAGAATCACTGTCTTTTAGAGGGAGTTTCCTTTGGAACACCCTCGATGACAGTGTCAAAAATGAGCCAACACTTTCGGCTTTCAAAAAGAGGATCAAACACTGGGCTGGAGATAAATGCACCTGCAAAATATGCCGCTGATTTTTGTATAAAGTATATATATATATTTTTTGTTTGTAAATAGTTGGTTTGAATTAGTATATCTATTACTACTGTAAATACCAACTTTAAATATGGATTACATTACATTACATTACATAGTGTTTTGCTGCAAAGCATGCTGGTAAAAAACTCCCTGACGACCACCTAACGACATAAAGATTTCGGTCTGCCGTTTCGACTAGCTAGCTTGAATTTGAATCGACCTTGAATTCGAATGCAGCATGGTTCGAAAAGAAACCTTTCCAAAGCAGAAAAAGTATAGTTTTGATTCGAATGGAAGTTGTGATTAAAGATTCGCGTTCGAATTACAATATTGTCCTATTTGTTTGCATTGATTACTTGTTCTAAACTTTAGCAAAGCTAGCTAGTCGAAACTGCAGACTAAAATTTTTTAGGTGGTCATCAGGGAGCTTTTTACCAGCATTCTTTGCGCGGCCGCCATATTTAGCGTTATTGTCCATTGTAGCTAACGAATTGATACAGGCGGCATGACGTCACAGCATCGTTGAAAACACGACGCCATCTTGTTTTGGGGTAAATCTTCAGAAAATTTCTATTGGTTTCTATAGGAAATTTTCAAAAAGTTGGTATAAAATTGTTCCTCTATTCTACCTTGCGATAGTGAGTAGGGAAAGGATAGGGATAGTAGGTAGCAATTGTCAGTCAGACCGAAACCAATGAAATAAACACACGAACATGCTGTTTTTAAAAGCAAAACAAACATTTAGGCCAAGAAAGCTGCGAGAAACTTGCCTGTGCGACGATAATGTCGTAATCAGAACCACAAACTCCGTCCGCCGTAACTTGCTCTTTGCTTCTTCAAAGTCAACCTTCCTTTCAGACATTCGCCTATCTATCTGCTACAGTCTTTGAATAATTTGAGCAGCTCCCAAGCTTTGCGAATTAATTTATTGCGATAAATAAACGAGACACTCTCGAAATCCCAGTGCGACGCTATACTTTGTAATGGCTTCATTTACCCAAAGTCTGATTTTCGAGCACGAATTGATCAAGTCACGTGACATGTCGTCTGTATGAATCAGAAATCAAAATCAAAATCGTAAGCAGAAATCAAAAGTTATCTTTCAAGTCTTACTGCGCAACTGTTTACATACTTGGAGAATGCTTGATCTGCCTATAAGAGAAGTTGAAAAACTGAATAACTCGAGATGTAGAGTAGCGTGCCAATTTTATTTTCTTATGTGACAATTCCCGTGTATGAAGACTCGTAAAATGCTTTAAGTGTTTGATAACAATGAATATTATTCCTTCAACAGAGTCGATTGAAAAACGATACGGATCTCAAAATCTGACCACATCAGGTCATTTTCTATTCGAGAATGTAAATCTTTCATCTCTGTACCTTGTCCAAGAAGCTAAAGTTGTGGTGCCGAGCAATGATTCGTCTCTGACTCCTTCTCCGTTGCGAAAAGCAGTATGTTTTGAAAATGCAACCAATGACAATGCAAAGGTGTGTTTTGATCCAAATGAGAATTCGAGTGATCTGGTTCGACTGCTGAGAAAGCTTCCTAGCCTGTTATCAGGGATTCTACATTTACTATTTTCAGTAGCATTTAGCATTGCTAAACTGGAATTAGTCATAAAATATCCTGGTAAGTATGTCCTGCTATTTTTTATTGCAAATAAACGGAGCAAAATATTTAGCTTCAGAATTTTACTTTAATTTTGCAGAATATGGCACATTTCAAACCAATCTTAAGAGATTTTTTAGATTTAGCCAAACAGTTTTCCTGGCAAGTATACTGTTAAGCAAAACTAAAAAAAATTAGTAAAACAGTATTCCTTAGAAGACAACTGATAATTCCAATGAGGTAAAATGCAAGTACCATCAAATGGGGGCGACTTTGATCGATTTTTTTATATTTTTTCTGCATAAATTTCGATCAGAAATGAAGCAATTTAATATAACGTTTTCTTGTGAGCATTTTACATCAGACGTATGATATGCAAGCAGGCAACATACTTTGTTAACGCTGGCTAAGTACAGTCGTGGCCAAAAGTTTACGACCACATTTTAGTCGATAATATTTCTTGACGCAAGGAGCTGCAATGCTACTGCTCTGACGTTTAAGTTGTCTTTGAGTTGTTTTTGGTCAACTTTCCATGTAGATTTTGAATCTCGATGTTGTTTTTGAAATTTTGCTCCATTTTGCTATGGCGTCACAATGAAATCTATAGAAATTATCGGAAATTGTAGTGGTCCTGCCGACAAGGGGGTAGACCCGAAAAATGTATTTCTCACCTGCATTTGACATCAATCCATGCAGAATTCATTTCTTTGATTTATTTACAAAACATCGCAAAACTCCGAGAAAAGAACGGCTCCAGGGATTCAGTCATAACCAAGCAAATTAACATTACCGTCCGAACGAAATTCTTATTATTTTTAAGATAGTGTATAAATAGTAGGTTTTTGCTAACTTTATTTTACACATCATTATCTCATTATGACAGTGCAATGGTCATGGAGTTCTTGGTCACCTTGGGGTGATTGTTCATCAAACGGAACAAATTCTACTGGCATTGGAAATTCTATCAATTCTACAAGCTTTAGCAAAAGACATAGGCGGTGTGAATATCATGAGAGGATATCGATACACAATGTTTGCGATGGACAAGCTGTTGAGAATAGGGAATGCAGGAGGCATTGCCAAGGTTAGGGGAGATTGGGGCTAGTTGTATCTGTGGCAAGTTGTAACAGAGGTTATTTCCATGTCACTATTAAAGTTGCCCTTGTCAGCTGCTATGTGAATGATTGCCTGGTTATTACGGTCATAATAAGCCGTGGTTATTTTTCCTGCTGTTAGCTACTATTTCTTTAGCTTGTAGCAGTCCTAATATTCAGGCCAAGAAGTAAATATTAGTATTTCTGACATATTTGTTCAAGGTTTCCTGTGTTGTGGTGCATTGTGGTGCATTGTGGTGCATTGTGGTGCATTGTGGTGCATTGTGGTGCACTGCTTTAGCTCCATTCCTTTACTTTAAAGGCACAATTTCGTGGATGTGATTGGCTATATATAATATATTTAGATGTAATCAATAACAAAAAGATGTAGAAGGTTTGAATTCATGAAGCCTTATGCCTTGGGATTATGTTTTCGTTCCCGAATAAAGGGAGTCAGATCCTTATCATGGAGTTTATTTCTATGGCCACTGAAGCAATTGACGGTTCTCCTTATTCACGACGCGCACAATGCATTGTGGTAATCGTAGTATTGGATCCCTGATCGCGCTATGTAAACATATGGCGAACTGGCATATGATCACGGTAAATTGCGGATTCCTCGATAAGTATAGATTAAACTTGATTTCTTACTTAACAAATGCTTAATTTAATTATTTTCAAAGCTCTGGCCCAGGCTAAAGTTACAGTTAGAGCGACAAAAAGTCCTCAACAGAGAAAGATGTGGCGAGATGGCTTGGCGGGCCT
Source organism: Aurelia aurita (assembly GCA_004194415.1). NCBI lineage: Eukaryota > Metazoa > Cnidaria > Scyphozoa > Semaeostomeae > Ulmaridae > Aurelia > Aurelia aurita. The sequence continues at coordinate 33,307 of REGM01000352.1, forward strand.
ATTACGCTATCTCCTTGTGTTGATAGGTGACTGACCCCAAGAAGAGGTAAAATACCGATTAAAATTCGAGCGAAATTTTATGGAAGGGATGCAAATGAGAAACTAATTACTAGTAGGATAACCAAATACTGTTGTTGCTCCTTCAAGATTTACCGTACTGATCGAAAGATCGAAAGAAGCGACGCCATGAAAGGAGGGCTACATTTGCGCTATCATTCTTGCGACCGACGTGGTCATTTCCTCTTCGATCAGCGTCGATGTAGTTTAAGTAATTTTGTGGAAGTGACCTTCCCTGACGTAGCATTGTTTCATATGTCATTCCAGGAATTACAAATCGGCATTTGGACAAATATGTGAAAAGGTTTCTCCCTCTGGTGAGACTAACGAATGGGCCTAGGCTTGACTGTCTGGTCTAGATAGTGTCCTGGCGTTCAGTACTAAAGTAATATAAGAGAAGTTGCTGTTAACTATGCACAGTGTGCTCCTTGAAACATATTTCTTTCAATAGAACAAGCATAAATCTATGTTTGAGCGTCTTCCGAATGACGTTATTTTTCTCAATAAATAGTTTCAAGGAAGACAACGCAAACGTAGCCCTCCTTTCATGGCGTCGCTTCTTGCGATCATTTGTTTTCATCTTCCTTCTGTCAGTGCGGTAACCTTTGAGGGAGGGAACAATGTTATTTGGTTATCCTACTAGTAATTAGTTTCTCATTTGCATGTCTTCCATAAACTTTCGCTTGAATTCTACATCGGTATTTTACCTCTTCTTGGGGTCAGTCAACTCTCACCACAAGGAGATAGGGTAATAGGCCCGCCAAGCCATCTCGCCTCATCTTTCTCTGTTGAGGACTTCTTGTCGCTCTGACGGTAACTTTAGCCTGGGCCAGAGCTTTGAAAATAATTATATTAAGCATTTGTTAAGTAAGAAATCGAATTTCATCTATATTTATCGAGGAATCCGCAGTTTACCGTGATCATATGCCAGTACGCCATATGTTTCATAGCGCGATTAGGGATCCAGTACTACAATTACCACAATGCATTGCGAGCGTCATGAATAAGGAGAACCGTCAATTTAAGCTTGCCTAATTATTTTCTTTTGGATTGTCTTATTCACCCAATCAGTGCCACGACAGTCAGCCTTTAAGGTCTCTTTCTTTTTTCTTTTTATCAAATGGTTGCATGTTAAAAATATTTCTCCTATTGCAAACAAAGAAGAAATGAGGTCCAAAGGACATACAAAATTTAGGAAAACTTACCAAGTGAACAGTGATAAAGATAGAATAATTGGTGCCAGCAAACTACAGAGTTTCCCAAAAAAACTTGTGCTTCGTTTGAATTGCTGCTGCGGAGGAATTGTTTTAGTAAATCGAACAAGTAATTGCAGTGCTACCTTATGAGAAAGTCGAAATCAGAGGTTACTTCAAAACTAGAGGGTGCATATTAACCATCCATTCCAAAATCAAGTCCACTCATGACCAATATCAACTTCTTTTCAATCAACAAACAAAATTTGTCATTTTATCGCTATTGAAATTAAACCAAAGAAATTCCTGAGACTAATTGAAGGATTAAGAAGTCTTTGTTCCCCACGGGTGTTGAAGCTACCACTATTGTCCGATTACAATGGGCCATCAGCAGTTTGTCAGCAAAAATTCATACACTCTTGTATTTATATGGACTCAATGCCTTTAACTTCAAATGCTGATGACTCTCAAACTCCAATTTTAAGGTGGTATACAGAGGATACAGGCGTCTGGCTGTGAAGCAACCTCTGATTTTATATTTCATGTACCATACCGCTGCAATTAGTTGTCCTATTTACTGTAACAAGGTATCAAACTCTAAGTTGAAGCCTCTCCTATACAAAAGTTTCAAGCACGAGACCACTGCAATCGAGCTGAAATCACAAATTTTCCACAGCAGCCATTCAAATGGTGCACAAGTTCTGTGGGACACCCTGTTGTATTTTTTATTTGCTGTCCATCATGCATTTGATGGCTCTTTGCATGGAATGAGAAATGGTGTAAGTGCCAGCATGACCTCTTTTCACCACGACGATAAGCAAACATTGAGGTAAGTTCGAAAATTGATCTATGAAATTTCATGTTGAACAATTTGACAAATAAATCATGGTAAAATATCTGGTCATTTTTGGCACTAGTCACAGATTTTGTTCTTGGATGCAAGAATTCCGTAAATATTTGATATAGTGATATAAAATGTGTAAAGAATCTGTAGAGATTTTGAAATTCTGATTTTAAACAAATTATCTTGCGACCCAATAAAAAGTGAAACTTTTTGAAAAATCACTAAAATTTGATTATGTTACTCTTCTTTAGAGCATTTGCATCATGGGTAAAATGAATTTTATTGATTATCGCTCGTTATTCGTTTTTGGAAGAGATATGATTAAATCGAGGCATGAGAAATCATGTTTTAAGCAATATATTTTATTTACAAAATGTCCCATTTTAGGCAGAAATACTATATCTCAAGACTCTAAAATATAGCTAGAATAAATTTGGTCCGTGACTGAAGTGTTCATGGACAATTTTTTTGATCGGCAATACTTTTAATTTTTGACGATCCTCCAAATAGTTTCACTTGTTTTTGGTCATCTGGTATTTTCAATAATCAATTTTAGGATCAGTTTTTTTCAAAAAATCTACATGATGACATCTTAATTCTCACCCCATGGAACCACAGGGGAACCAGATTAACTGTTGATTTTTGTAGTTTTTGTTATTTGGTAATTTATTCTATGTTTGTATTAAATCAACCTCCTGTTATTTTCCGTGATTTATTGTGCTGCGCAGCGAACTTCCACTGCCAAGGAACGAAAAGTTCGCTGCGCAGCACAATAGAATCACGGAAAATAACAGGAGGTTGATTTAATACAAAAATAGAATAAATTACCAAATAACAAAAACTACAAAAATCAACAGTTAATCTGGTTTCCCTGTGATGGAACGTGTGTGCATTACCGTGGGGGATGTTCAGTACGTGTGGGGAGGCATCTGTGAGTACCGTGGAGGATGTTCAGTACCGTGGGGAGGCTTCCGGAGTACCGCGGGGGATGTTCAGTACGTGTGGGAGGCATCTGTGGGTACCGTGGGCGATGTTCAGTACGTGTGGGGAGGCATCCGAGGTACCGAGGGGGATGTTCAGTACCGTGGGGGGATATCATTGATTACCGTGGGGGATGTTCAGTACCGTGGGGTTAAACACTTTATGATCAATATTAATCAATCTTCAAATCACTTTTCCGTTTTTGATGGTCTGTTATTTGTCGCGGGATTGAGTAACACAGGGAATTTCCTATCCTCCTTGCCTCATTTCTCAGCTTTCTCACCCTGCATAGGTCTCTGCGTGGCGTCATCTTTGCGACTATAAGAAAAGTGATTCGAAGATTGATTAATATTGATCAAAAAGTGTTTAACCCCACGGTACTGAACATCCCCCACGGTACTCAATGATATCCCCCACGGTACTCACAGATGCCTCCCCACACGTACTGAACATCCCCCACGGTACTACGGATGCCTCCCCACGGTACTGAACATCCCCCACGGTACTCACAGATGCCTCCCNCGGTACTACGGATGCCTCCCCACGGTACTGAACATCCCCCACGGTACTCACAGATGCTTCCCCACACGTACTTAACATCCCCCACGGTACTAAACATCCCCCACGGTACTGAAAGTCCCCCACGGTACTGCACACACGTTTCATGGGGTGATTCTATGTCACATTCATCAGGAAAGTGATCATGTCTCGTCGTGTTATAATATCGACTCAATACTCCACACTTGATCATAGCTCCAGAAAGGTATTTGTTATTTTATGAATATACAATTTTAATATCTTTTAGGGCCTCCTTGTGGTGGCAAGCTAATTTGTGGCACAGGATACATTCAGTCTCGCTTGGAGAGAAATGGAAAATATCTACCAAATGAAGACTGTACCTGGACAATCGAAAGACCTGCAGGAGAACTCATAAAAATGCAATTCACTCATCTTCATGTTGGAGCTAAAGACAAAAACTGTGGCGGTGATAACATTGAGATTAGAGATGGTACCACTGGAAATGGATGTCCTATAGGCGTTATATGTGGCGACAGGAAGAACTCTATTATTTTTCAAAGCTTATCAAATTCGGTATATATACGATTTACAACTGGTGCAAATCATGAAATTTCTGGCTTCAAACTTAATTACACTTCATCCAAGGAAAACTCTATTGATGTTGGTAAGTATGCTCTATCTTGTTAATTGCTTGTTAATTGCTTGTGAAAAGTTTCTAGTACAGCAATAGCAACACGAAGGGTTCCAGGCTAAAACATTCCTAACAATGCATAAAAATTCAACAAAATTAGTTCAGAGGCCGTTTGTGAAGTAGTTTAGTCAGTTATTCCGTCCTCGCGCATTGATTTTCCAAGTTTACTTTGGATTTAAAACTATGGTCATCTCAGTTGCTATAGAGTCCTATCACCCTATTCCGATCACCACCGGCTGCTTGGAAGGCTCACATGCTTATACCCTCGAAATGTTTATCTGAAAGGGGAATAGACCTACTAAGTAAAGCATAGGGCTCAAATCTTTAAAAAGTTAGGTGTTAATTTTTTTTGCATTTTTCTTTGAATTAAATCGCTTGAAAAGAACTTAGGGTACTTTGCTGTAAATCTGCTGTAGAAATTTTTAGATATCTTGATTATTTTCAAAATGGCGGCATTTATCATTTTTTTGGTTGTGACGTCATCAAACTTCTAAATCCTAAACCAGAAGAGCAACAGATTGCTGCTTGCTACCATATGGTAGACCTTCATAAACTATGGTTTTCTTGAAGATTGTATCATTTTTCATCTATTGATTTAGGATTTACGACGATTTTTAATTTGTTTTTAATTTTCAATAATTTGTTCAAAAAACTTATAAATGCCGCCATTTTGAAAATAAGCAAGATATCAAAATATTTCCAGGGCAGATTTGCAGCAAAATACCCCAAGTGCCTTTGAAGCCATTTAATTAGGAGAAAATTGTAAAAGAGTTTACACCCACCTTTTAAATGATTTGAAGTAGCAAAAGTGCCCCAAAATAATTTTTCTGAAGCTGTGCTCTGCAAGTTTGCAAATATATTTTATTCTGTGGCAAGTTTATCCAAGGTTAATAGAAGTTTAAGAAGGCCTACCTGCGATTGAATTGTAAGTATCTGCCGTTTTCTCCGTCCATATTTCCTTGCAGCAATTTTATTTCTTTTCGTTTCCCTGTTACAATTCACGAAAACTGCATTCAAAACATTTCAACATGCAGTCGAGATGTTCCAGCTATTATTTACGAGGAAATTTCGAAGACTGCACCTCCTGATTTCGAGCTGCGATTAAATTTCTAACTGCAGTCAGCTTTGTTAAGGATCGCACTTTTCCAATCATGAGGTTTTGTTTAGAAAGCGCTGAATTGTTCTGTGTTGTTTGCAGGTAAGCACATTCTCGGTCCACGCAGACGCGAAATGAAAAACTGGGAATACGAAAGGACGTTTTGAAAACGTTTCAATCAAACAGGGCCTCGCAAACAGCCAGCGATATTCAACACTTCAAGAGGAAATGGATCAAAGCATGGCTTGATATTTTTACAGGGAACTTAGTTCCTCGACTTCTGAGTCTCATGCGTGATCGGCACAGGGCGATCGAAAGAAGATCTCGCTATTTTACCGCTCTGTCTTTCAACAGCGTTTTTACGCTTTTTAGGTAGATGAAGGTGCATTATTTCGTATCAATCTTTTAAACTGTAAAATTAGGAATAAATCAATAGCAATAACATTTCTGAAAAGCTCCTCTTTAACGAGAAACTCGAAGTAACGTTCGCAGTGATCGTAATAGGGTGATACCACTCTAGATGAATTTCATCGATGTAAAATAAAGATACAACAACTACTCATTTCAAATTTAAGGTTACAATTTCTTATTGAAATCAGCCTTTAGATTTCAACTCCTGATTTATCGTTTGAAATTGCATCTTTTTGCTAACTGGGGCGATTTTAAGTGCCATTGAGAGACTGCAATAAATCTTTAAAGAATAAGCAACAGCAAAACCTACCGGGTTAGTAAAACAAATACGCATGACCTTTGAAAAAATACTGCTCCCTATAAGTATTGAAGCAACAATATAGAAAAATATCTTGTTTGATAGAAATTTTCCAGTCTTTAATCGGTTATGGCCTCTTTCAAAAACCAGCTAAAACGAGTGGAAACAGCGATCAAAGTTTGATCAGTTGTCATTTCCAACAACCATGACATTTACATGCATTAGCACATGTTATGCTGTTGAGAGAATGGAATCCCCCTGAATAACTTTGTTATACTAGTGGGGAAGACTTGCCCATGCTCCCAAGATAAAAGACATGGCAAAGCATGCACAAGTCATTGCTGCAAGGCCGAAACTTTAGAGAAATTTGATCGTGATTTTAGGCTACTTTTGAAAGTTTTTCGAAGTGGCCTTCTCGAGAACATCCCTCATATTTTCGGAAGAGAGTGGCCAATTTCTGACAGGAAAATTCCTAAAATTGAGTTAACATGTCGGCTATTAAAGAAGACGACACGAAATTTCTTTGCTGTGATATTCAGGGGATAGTAGCCTTTCAAACGCAGAACATATTTCTGACTCACCCTGTATAGCTTAAAGACCAACCTTCACTGCAGAAGTTTTGGTCGTCGATCAGCGCACTTGTTTTGTGCGCATACTCTCTAACACAAGAGCATACGCACCAGATAAGTGCGCTGGTTGCCGACCAAAACTACTGCAGTGACTGCAGTGGTGGTTGGTCTTAAGAAAAAGGATTTCTTAGCTCCATTTTTCCTTTAATTTGTGTGACACTCTGTTTCTTTTATTTTCATACACGTGCAGACATGCGTCTTCGTTGCTCAAATTGTGGCGGTCAACTGTTTAGCGAATCAGGAATTATCAAGCCATGGTTGTCCCCAATTGGAACTTATCTTCCAAATGAAGACTGTAGTTGGACAGTGGTAGCGAGATTTGATGGTGAAATAATAATCTTAAAAGTAAACAAACTGAGCCTTGCTAAAGGAGATTCATTGACGATAAAGGATGAACCTAAGTCAACAATATGGTCTTCGTCAAAAGATGGAGCTAAGATTTATGAGATTCGTAACTCTGGTGGTAATCTCACAATATTGTTTAAGTCTGATTCTAGTGGACAGAAGGAAGGATTTGAAATCGAATACAAGCGAGAAAATTCTGCGTTAAATACGACAACAACGAAAATACCATCAACAACCAAATCAACTATTAACAAAACAACGACAATACCACATACAACGACAGGAAGAGAAGCAAACACAACAACAACAGCAACAACATATCGTGAGTATAGCGATTGACTAATGCCATTGATCCTCCTTATGGGCAATTTTTGTGTAAAGCAGCTTTAAAAAGGAATCTGAAGAATGTCCCTAAAATTAGCCTCAATGAATAAAGTGTGTGCCAAGAACGTCTCACCAGCTTCTGTTTGTGCACCAAATATAGCGTCCTCTTCTTTCAAAATCTCAAGACAAACATGTCTCTGAGAATCTTCCAACTTTAAATTAAGTTCTTTTTCGATAAAATGTATAATATCCTCTCCCTCCACTTTTGTTTAAACACCAAAGCAAAAATGTACAAAAACGCGAAACTTACTCCTTCTACACGGTTCTGAAACTGTTCTATAACACATCCAGAGAATATCCTCAAGCTAGATTATAGCTTTGTGCATTCGTATTATTGAGAATAAATCACAACACCTGAAAATTGTGACCATTTTCCCAGGCTCTTGAACAGTAAGGTGTTGTCTGGGTGAACTAAATTCAATAAAATAAAGAATAACATCATATATTTTCTTTTCGTTGTTCAATATGATCTTTGTAAAATTAAGACTATTGAAATTGGCAGTGAGCAAAGCAAGAATGAGGCTGAAATGCGTTTTTACTAGCAGCTCAATTTTCGAAAACAAGTTTTATATCTTTTGGCCTAGATTAATTTCTTCGTCTTCAATGTCCAGCTTTGCTTCGATTTCAAAGAGTTTTGTTCGTCAGTTGTTTTGTTGTTTTCAAATTGTGCGGGTATCTTGTGAACGCTTGCTAAAATGTTCATATCGTATTATTGTTTGAATTTTCAAATTGTACCTTTAAAGTGTCAACACTGTCTAAATTTACTCAAAGAAATTCAAAAATATAGAAAAAACCATTTAACCCTAATTTAACCGGGCTTTTTTTAACTAACATAGCCGGGGGGTGCTTTCCACCCCCCCTCTATAAATTGTCTTAGCCTAATTGGAAATCATTCAAACTTGGCAAGGGCATAGTACTAACCATTCTTAGCTGATTGGCAGCTTTGCATGTGGCCACCTCATTAGATGACGTCTCTATGACATCATAATGTTGAAAAATGTCAAAATATATGTTTCTCCAGCTAATTCGTTCTAAAAACGGGAAAAATAACATATAATTAGTTATCTTTCATCTTATTTGCCGTATTATTCATTCCTAATTCAAAAATAATACCTGAAGGTGTTTTTAGACAGTTATTTTGGAAGAAAATGACAAATATTGATGACGCCACAAACTCGAGCTGTGTTTTACGACCAAAAATTGATAATAACTTGCTTAAAATACTTTAAATGTTTTGCAAAAGGCAATTCTATGCATTTTTTACAACTTCCGCTGGAAAAAGCATAAACATTTTGCAAAATTTTCGAAATGGCGGCACATGTGACGTCATCATTTTAAAATGCTGATGTCAGCAAATTCCATTGTTCTTGATAAAAAATTAAAGCTATTTGTTTGCTTATTCTTTTAAGGTATAATAATCAACATGTGAAACTAATTCTGGTTATAAAAATATCAAAAACATTGATTTTTTCAATACCATCTTCCAAATATGGTTGTGTCATCTGTCACGTGACTCCCATTGTTCAAAATTTTATTGTCAAAATGTAGCTAATAGATAGAATCCACCCCCCCCCCCCCATATGGATTAGGGTTAAAGTGTTGTGGTTGACACTGGAGTAAAAAACGCGTTAGAACTGAGATGACACCCGCATTTTCGAAAATCGTTTTAATTGCATTTTTAGTGGTTGATTACTTCCAAATGGAATCAACATTTTTATATTACTTTCCAATACGTTCAGAAATCTTTAAACGAACCGAAAAAACACAAATGTATGCTGAAGTGAGTTCATGGCTTTTTTCTGTCGCATTTCTAATGAATTACTAACATGCTTTTACTCTAGTAAGAAGAAGCTTAAAGAACTGATATAGACCATTTTATATCTATTAAGCAAGTGATGTAAATTTCCTATTTTTTCCCTTCATATGGGATGGAGCTATTCATTTCCATCAGTTCGAAGCTGTAAATTGGATAAACTCTTATCCGAATTTCTTTTCGATTTTTTCGAGCATCTTCATAAGGAGCTTTTAAGACAAAATTTTCCAAAAGTTCGGAACGATTTGATTCGGTGTTTTGCTCCAAACTTTGTTGAATTAAATTTACCTTCTTTGTTCAAACTACGACTCAAACCCCGACAAACGGTCAAAGTTGTTTCGGGAGGCGATATTTCTTTATAACATTTTGGATAGAAGCTGTAAAACAGCTGGAGGTTATTCTGAAATATTTTGTGATTTAGTCTCAGATCCGTGTAGAATAAATTAGTTTGTATTCGCATGCATTTTATTTGCTTTGGTGTTCAACCAAATGGAGGAAGGGAGTATAGTCAATGCTGTCAAATATAAACCTAGCTTAAAGTTGAAAGATTTTCAGATAATTTGTTGCCTCCAAATCTTAAGACGTTATTGCTTGTGCCTCAACTGGTGCTTGAAAGATGATTTGCTCTGCAATCTTAAAAATGCTTTCCAAAGAATAAAGCTGTTGTCCAAGTTTTTGAACAGTTGGTCATGAGTCCTTTTTTAACAATAGTGGGTGGCTGTTTCTCTACAGGTTGTCCCAAAACAATTGTCCTACGTTTGATTGAATATTGACAAATAAAGATGAAATGAACCGGCTCCATTTAAGATACCCCTATTTCTAATATCTTAAATTAAGTTTAGACACAAGAATCTTGCAAATCCGCTGCTAATTCACTGAATTATGAGCTTTTATAGATCAAGCTTGTCCGAAAACTGAAACCAGAGACCGCATGAAAGCCAAAATGCTCCAATATCTAGTTAAAGGAAGGCTATGCAATGCCATGCCTCTCGTTAATATCAAAGCGAACCAAATAGGAATTCGAAAAATGTAATTCTTGTAACCATTGTCGAAATTTGCTTTTCAAACTTCGCTCAACAAAATTCCTCAAAGGATCCATACGCTTGAATTCATGTTCGAGAGAGTTTGGTTATCGAAAATCTTTTCCAAATCCCATTTGGCTTTCTGTGAAATAAACGAGAAACAAAACAAACGACAGCCCCGTGCTGCTTTCACCAAAAATGCTATAAAGAGCCCTCTGTTTTCAGCTTTCACACAAACTTGAACTTCAAGAGCTTTTAGCTCCGTGAATATTCAGTAGATTTTCAAGATTCTGGTTTCTAAGATTAATCTAAGATCTTAGGGAAGGATTATATTTACATGGAGCCCATTCATTAGATCGTTATACCTTAATATCTACTCAAACGTCGAACAATTTTTTTTAAACACCCTGTAGTTGTATAGCGAAGCAACTGGCACTTGTCGGAAGTCTATAAGATAGGTTTTAAAATTGAATTTTACAGCTGCGTTGATCTAATCTTGTTGAATTTGATGGATAGTTCATCAATGCACAGCTCGGCAAAATGCTTAAAGTTGTTTTGATGCACCCATTAAAGCTTCTTGCTAAAAAAAACGTTCATGTATCTGTCAAATCTATTTTTTCCTTCAGGAAATAAAACAACTACAAGTTGCTCAAATGACTCATCAATATCATCTCCAGAACCAGTGGCCAGCAATTATTGTATCTGCAAAGGTATCAATTTCATTATTTTGAATCAAATGACGATAATTTTCAGAAAACACTGTCCAATTGTGTATAGATCTTCTGTCACCAACGTAACGCAAACATAAAATAATATTAGATTTAAAATATGGAAAGTACGGGACAATTTTTGAAGCAGAGTGAACTCACAAAAGCACTTTCAAGGCATTTGAGACCTTACCTTCGACATACATTTGAGACCTTACCTTTGAGACCTTACCTTGAACATAGATTTGAGACCTTACCTTCGAGAAGAATTGTCAAAAAGATGTGGTGATGTGTCCCATTTCTATTCATTAAGATTTATTAACAAATAAAATATATCATTTGGATGTCAAGTTAGCGTGCGGTATATCTCTGGGATTTCCTCTGTCTACAATTTTGCAACTGCCATGCTAAGGGCTTTAATAAATTAAAATTTCATTACTTCAAATAACGTTCATATTCTCTATTAGATTTAGCTCATTTATATTTCAATTTTATATTGAATCCTTCAGAGATTATATCAAGTGAGTGGGCAAAGTGGAGTGATTGTAAAAGTGATGCGTTCAGTTTAAATGGAACGAAATCAAGAACTAGATCATGTGATTCCCACTGTTATTTCGAATACATTGATGTTTGTTCAAATAAAAGTGGTAAGTTTCCCTTGACAAAGGTACTGTTTATCAGACCAGGTTTGTTTGGCCATGACTCCACCGCGCCTCCGCATCCCTTTTGATTTAGATTCCACTGACTCTCTTGTCAAGAGGAAGCAGTAGAGTTGAGATGCGTACTCGCACATAGTGTCCCAATTTTGGGCATCTGAAATAAATTTTAGTTAAAAAAAATGCAAAAACATGCAATACTTAAACGTGAAATAAAGTGAAGGCAGGCAATCAATTTTCTTTCATCAATGAAAGTTTCGAATAAATTTTGAATATACCGGGTGTCCCAAAAAAATGTAAACAGATTTGGTCTACCCTAGTGATGAGAATTTAGCGCAAATCAGTCCGAAATCATTTTTAAAACATTCCTTAATAGTCAACTTGAACATAGATACCTTTTTTGTTGATATTGGTGCTTTGAGAGTTGAAATATTAATCTTCAAAGGAAAAATTTGCCTCGACCTCCAAACCAGAGCTTTGGCGTTTTGGCCTAAGCAAATTCTTGAAGCACAGCGAATAAGTCAACAATTGATTTGAAAAAAATTGAAACAGGAGGAGAATAATTAAAAGCTGCACAACAGATGCGTTAACAAAATATAATTTACGTGACACTTATCATCAAGGGAGCTCCAAAGTAAACTTTCAGAAATAAATTGTTGATATTAAAATGAATGAAGTTTACTTCGGAGCTCCCTTGATGATAAGTGTCACGTAAATCATATTTTTGAAAGCGCATCTGTTGTGCAGTTTTTAATTTTTCTCCGCCTGTTACAATTTTTCAAATCTATTGTTGACTTATTCGCTGTGCTTCAAGAATTTGCTTAGGCCAAAACGCCAGAGCTCTGGTTTGGAGGTCGAGGAAAATTTGTCCTTTGAAGATTAATATTTCAACTCTCAAAGCACTAATATCAACAAACAGGTATCTATGTTCAAGTTGACTATTAAGGAATGTTTTAAAAATAATTTCGGATTGATTCGCGCTAAATTCTCATCGCTAGGGTAGACCAAATCTGTTTACATTTTTTGGGACACCCGGTATATATAAAAAAAGTTTCGAATAATCACCCTCTCCCCATCCCAAAGAAGCCCCAACCCGAAACTTAAATTTTACGAATACGCACTGGGGGGCATTTTCAAGGCTTTCTTGTACATCCTCTTATTTCTCAACGGTAATATTGCAATGACTGAAAATCACAAGAATATTTTCCCACATGACATGTCCACTATCCACTTTGATTTCATATTTTATATTTGATTCTTTTAAGGCGGGTTGCATTTCAGCAGAAACTGTTTTTCAAGGGGCCCTCCGATAAAAAGTTGATTACAATATGCAATCAACATAATGATACAATATAATATATAGAAAACCATAATGTTAAAAACCTCTTTACAAAGTTTTAGTCTGTTGCTTCTGGAGTTTCTCAAAATTTTCGGTCTCGCAAACACTGAAAACGATCAAAAATCGTCGATCAAGTTTTCTAAAGACTCGACATGAATAAACAAAGAGGGAACTTCTTTGTGTTGATTTCCGGATTTAGAAATCGATTACAACCGCCCTGTTGCAAAATTCTGGAGTAGTTGCAATGACGCGGCAAGCCAAGCCATTGCCCTCATGACAATTCAACTAGAGCCCATGCTTGCTTGACCTCATGGCGCTTCACTGTTGGTATTTTTAACTCCCTTGGCACAGGAACGCAGTACCTACTACCTGCACGAAAGTATAAAATCGATGAAATTACAAAGAGAACAACATTCCTTTGTATGATTGAAAGTAATGGTGATGTGCAACACAAGTATTGCAGGCCATGACATTCGTCCATCAGTTGTTTTACTTCTCTGGAGTCATGAAGTCCTTTTAAACCAACAACATTGCTTTCCGTTGACTTCCTGGTAAATCTTCTTGAGTTATGTGGTCGTTAATCACTTCCAAATGTATTTACTGCTACGATTATAAAGATGAAGTCCATTTGATGCTAAAATTCAAGTTACAAGGATACGGCCGGTGACAAATCCGTCTGATTTTGAAACAACCTATGATTTTGACTTTCTTTCTCCGTAAATTAGCAACTACTTCTCAGATTTACTCAAACTTGGTATCAGAACTAAGTTGAAGTCTCTTCCATTCTCAAATCTGAAAAATGGGAAATTGAATACATGGATCCTTCACTGTAGCCCTTCAAACGGCGCACATATTATTTGGGACACCCTGTATATATACAAATAGATTCATTGCTTCGTTAATTCACTGCTTATTTATATACGTAGTTTCTTTGCAGTTATAGGTACACCCAGTAGTTTCGTTGTTTTCTTACAAGCATCACATACTATGTCCTCGACTTGCAACAAGTCGCAGTTTTTATCTCAGAGTGCGTGTGTGGGCATATTTAGTCATGGTCTTTGCTTCGCGCTCTGTTGTTATTGGAATTGAGAATTGAGGAGAAAGTTAAACAGCGTCCTTGAAATTCCCATATAATTTCCTTTTGCTTTTATTATGCTCATGCACAGTCTCATTATTATTCTTGCTTCTCCTATCATACATTGATCTACGCAACTTTTGATTATCCTCCTTTATGATCCGTAACTTGCAAATTGTTTTGCTGTTATATATTATAAATTACTGAATACTTTCCTTGGTCCGAAAAATCCACTGGCTCTTGACGCACCTTGTAGGTTGAAATAGGCCTTTTCGAAATTGTTTCCAACTTGAGGGAAAGACTGCAAATCCCGGCACAGCCAGAAATCTACACCGTGCATATTATGATTATGGGGATTTTTAAGGAAATGGACTTATAAAGGATTCCTTTTTAGGCATTTTACTTCATGTTTTGCGGAATCAATATACAATTTTGAGATTCGAATACAGAAATTCGACATAATTTTTATCCCAAAACAAATCAAAATCACCGGTGATTTTTTTTAGCTACATAAATGGAACATACATGGTAACCTCTTGCATTCGATATATTTGGGGGCTTAATAGAGAGGCTAGGCTAAATGGAGCTTTGACGGTATTTCCCTTTCTCTCAAAGCATCAACTTTCGGTAGAAATGCTGGGGAGCAAGATGTGTTTTCCCATTCCAGTACTGCTCCCTGCTCACCATTACACAGCACCTGAAAATATAACTGTAACCGATATGCATTTGATATCACTAATGCAACCTCATTAACATTAATACTTTTCTTCCAAGCCAACTGCAGTGAGAATTCAAGTTCGGTTGGCTATTCTGTTGACTGCAGTCGATCATGCAAACAATCACAAAAGGATATTTCTAATTGTACAGATTTCCAAGAAGATAATCAAAGTTGTGTGTCGAAGAAAGGATGTCATCGTACGTTCGTTTGTTATTACCTACTACTTTTCTTATAGTACAAAAATGTTTGCTGTTAATTTTTGATATTGATTAACAATGATACCAATTGAATATTATCTATCTTCAAATCACTTGCCTTAGAACAACATAATGCAAAAGCCAACTTCCAGCATGAAATAGAATGATACTTCAATAGCGTTTAGTACATCAGTTGAGGCTGCATGTCACATATTGTCAGTGTTATTTCATAATTCTACTTTGAGTCATGTTGGTTCGTTTAAGATGTGATGTACTCATGGGTTGATGTTCACATGTCACTAATCCATCACGAAATCTACCAATTTAATAAGGAAATTATTCTGCTATGCAAATAATAGTCCAAAGATATCTTCTGATCTTTTGCTCATTATAAACGCTCTGAATTTCCAGAAACCGTACATTTTTGCTTTAGTATGGTATATCTCAGCAAATATTGAATACAGTGCAGACGATGATATAAGGACATGCCCTTACAACTGAAATTATTGAAAAATAAAAACAAACTACTGAAATCTAATTTAGCCTTTGTGAACTGAGCCAGTCGATACCACGAATTCCTATCACTTTTCAATATGGCGCTACGTTCAAACAAACGTGAGTACTTTTTTTGGGACACCCGGTATTTTAAATTTTTTCATAAACTTACTTGTTTTTGTTTATTGGGAAAAGAGAAAAAAAAAGAGAAAAAGGAATTGAAATGCCATGTACTTACTTTGTCAAGGGATGAAAGAAAATTATGCAAAAATTGAGCTATTTATAAGAGACCATTTAGCAAGAACTAATGAAAATCAGCATAAACATTGCATCATCTCTCATTTCGTGATTTTCTCAAAACACACTCGTATATGAGGGTACTGCCTTTATATTTAGGAACAAGGGCTTGCCCTTCTATTCGTGGTGCCCTTGTATCCGCGTCTATACGGTATAAATTGGCAAGCAACGTATTATAAGGTAAGTTGACTGAAGCCTCTTCTATCAACCTGGAGCAAAATCAGGGAAATCAAAATCACAGCTCCTCTTCGACAGCAGCTTTGCAAACGTCAGGACTTTATTATGGGACACCCGATGATTCAATTATATTTGCAGTTCCAGCATCAACGCCTTGGACAGAGTGGTCAAGCTGCTTACCAAAAGATGATTATAATGGCTCATTAAAAGGAATTCAAACACGCCAGCGGCAATGTGTAGATCTTGAATTTGTGGTAGATGTTAAGAGCACTTGTGGATATCATATCATGAATGGAAAACTATGTCCCAATTCCACAATTTATCCAACGAATGGTGAGTACTTTGCCCGGGGGGGTACATAACATGTTGAGGGTACGAGTATGTGCCGCCCATATGGGTGGGTTTTTGGCTCAAAATTCTCTAAACAAGGGTCATTTTTCGGCAGATTTTCCTAAAAAATGGACAGGTTTGGTTGAAATTGGCAAAGAATTGTTAAAAATGGGTAGTTTTCCGCCAAAATCCATCATAAAAGTGGGTACGAAGGCAAATTATGGCAATTAGAATTGGGTAGCTTTCTAAAAACCGGGCGGCAGAGCCTCATCTATCCACAAGTCGTGTACCCCTCCCCCTGTGGTACCTTGTAACTCGCGATAAGCAGATGACGCATGGGGTCTCTCCAGCACAAGAGTACAAGCCCTTCAACGTCTTCAAACCAAAGACCAGTTGTCCAGTGACTGGTTGACTGTTGAACAACTAATAACATTTGATCGATCTGTTATGACCTATAAGATGGTGAATAAGATCTCCCCTGAAGCCTTTGGGGTAGATATAAACAAGACACACGTATTCAAGTTATACAACAAAAAACTGCACGGACATTCAACTTCCGAGATATAATGTTGAGTACTAAAAAAAAAAAAGCTTTCACTATTCGGGTCTAAAAGCTTGGAACTTTTTCTCTACCACCATCACAGATCTCTCTACACACAATTTATATTTAAAAGCACCTCAAAATACATTTGAGGAGCTGTAGTCAACTTAAACACGACTCCCTGGAAGATCGGTCCCACCCTTGAGTCGTCAATTTTTAGGTATATGTTTTATGTATACTTGTATATTTCAAGTTTTTGCTGAAAGGATCTTTTGTGTGTACATAAAGAATGTAACGGGTGGGCCAAAAAAAAGTAACCTCCGACATAAAAAGGTTTTGACAAACTTTCTGAGTGCAAGATTTTGATGAAGTTTAGCATCGCATGGTGAATTTAATGAAATGATTTCGATATGTCAGTTGGCCTTTGCTCTTGTCAAAAGTTGTGTTGACAAGGGACAGTTGTGCAAGATCATACGATATGGAAAATGGAAAAAAATTCCTGAATAATTTACGGCATTTACCAGTACTGCCAAGAGAAAATAGACTAAATATATTTGAAATAGAAGAATCCGCAGCAAATAGCTTATTTCTTTGAAGGTATTATACCGGTGATCTTAGATCAGAGACAATCTTTTTTTTTTTGTTTCTTGTTGCTACAATGCCTGCCAAAGTCTTGGAACACCTCAGCTATTTTGCCTTGTTATGCGATTTCCCCCTCTCCCCCTTAGAACAATGTTGTTCTGTGACGATAAAATAAGAATGACACCACGATTCGCGACTCTGATGAAATGCTAGGACAATAACCTTGCAAATCAACATTGTTTGGGGGGTAGGGGGTGCCTCAACTAATCTTTGCTGATAGAATTGCGGAAAAGTGTGTAATTATCAAGAAATAGCCTAAGTGTTCCAAGGACTTTTGGCAATCATTGTACCTAGCATTCGAAGGTAGTTTTAGGACACTGAGAAGCTAAGCTTATAGAAGCAGTGTCCTGGTCCTTCTTCTCGATGTGACCGCGCCTCGTTATTCCTTTAGCCTGGAATTACAGAGTGTTGGCCACTCTCCTCACTCTACGTAGCAGATTTGACAGGGCGGGGACTCGAATCACCCAACCTTCAGATTGATAATTAGTCCAGCGCGCTACCACTGAGCCATCCCCGTTATTTCAAACAATCTCCCGATCTTGTGATGATTTTTCAAGGTAGTGCTGGGGTGCTAGCATTAATTGTTTGTAAATCATTTAATATTAAACCATTCTTGCTATTTATATTTCAGAATCAAAATCCTTTACAGCAAATGGAAACATTCCCCAATATGAATGTCAATCCCAATGTGCTCACGACGACGACAAAATATGCAAAGTAAATATACAAAGCAGCGATGGAATCTGTCAAGAAGAGAACCTGGATGAAAAACCATGTAAATTCAAAAAGACTACGACAGTGGTTGATAAAAACCTTCCATGCAATATAACGACATGTGGTGCAACTTGGGCGAATTGGGGAGACTGTTCAAGTACTTGTGGATATGGAACAAGACAGCGATATGCTTCATGTACAAGTAAGACGATCTGCGATGATTCGATTTACGAGGTAGACACATGTGAGTATATTCCATGCATTGTTGATGGAGAGTGGACAGAGTGGTCAAGTTGGTCAAATTGCAGCAAGCTTTGTCGAGAAGACACCAAGAAACGATATCGTTTATGCACGAACCCTCCACCGAGCAATGGCGGGAGTCAATGTTTGGGAATTTCAGAGGAAGCTGAACTCTGTAATTTCAAACAGTGCCCAAGTAAGAAAGTTGTTCAAAGGTTGCATGATGTTTTTGTTTTTATCTTATTTTAATTCGAATGTATCTATAGCTTCCAAAAGAAACTAATCTAAATTGAATATCTAAATACCACTAACAATTTATCATATTTCATGCATATTTCGGTTCCTAGCTGCAGACATTGCAGTTGCAAGTTGGCCCATCTCATCGTTTTATTAGTTTCTAAAACGTTTGAATATGCATTTAATCTTCGAAATAAGACATTCATATCTATATGCACACAAGACATCTAATATTTTATTTCGTGCTAAGGAGAGAGGATTTGTTCCGAAAATAAGCATCGCAAAACATTGCGAAATTTGAAGCTGCATAGTGTCAAAATCTGGAAATCTCCCTCATTTTCCCAGCAAGCTTTTCTTTCTATCAAAATGTCGATGTATGTGAAGTAGTTACACTAATATACCAATTCAATTATCAGCCTCGTTTTGGAAATTGCTCAAAATTCTTTCATACGAAACTTCAGAGCCCGGATTTGGATTTAGCACCCAAATTTTAGTCCAACTACAAGTTTATATATTGCTAATGGTCTTAACCCTATTCTACCCGGGCTCTTTGGGTCAGACCACAGCCCGGGGGGGGGCAAAAAATTCCCCCCCTAATTATCTCCGAACCCATAATTGCTATGCCATTGTAACTGTGTACAATAGTAATTACATCTATTAGAAGTCTAATTATAGGTTCTGAAGCTAATTGGCCACGTGGTTTGTTGCCAGGCAACCAAACAATAGGACAATGTCGCATATAAGCTTAAGTACTGGAGGAATAAAAAGTGCTAATTAGTTCGAATTTTAATGAATTAAAGGTCAACAAACTACTTAAAAGCAAAGAAAATATGATTGTCTATCGATTGATATCAAAATTTTGAAATTTTGTCTTCTTTTGTTGGAAATATGACGTCATCAATATGAATGACGTCATATAATCTATATTTTGCTGACGTCTGCAAATATAAATAACATATATATCAAATGAAAGTACTCTTAAAGGGGAATCGTTTGGTAGCAGTCACGACTTAATCGAAGCTACAACAAAGAATCTGTGACTGTTTTTGTGATTTTCTTTGTTACCACTCTCCAAATATGGGCATCTCCTGGTCACGTGACTTTAATTATGACAATGAAAAGTTTATAATTTATTTGCCAATTAAATAATAGGAAAAGTCAGAACGTTTTGACTCTCTATTCTCTTTACTTTTGGCTTTATTGTAGAAAGTTTGGTTGGGGGGCCCCCCCGGGTAGAATAGGGATGTTGATTTTATGGAGATGTGAATAAAGTTTGAAAATCTATAAGAGATTTGACCGTGAAAAGTGGCTCCGGGTGTAAAGTTCCACCCTGAGCGATTTTCGCGGTCAAATCCTAATAAAATGTATTTCATTTCATTTCATTTTATATTCTTTACACGGGGTTAACACTATCCAGACTAGGGGGGCACAGTGCCCCCTAGTGAATTTTTCCACACAGCTCCTTGAGTTCTTCTACAATAACCAAGTTTTTTTGTGACTTTTAGTTTCTATTTAGGATACATCCTTTCATGTCAATTTAAAAAATTTTGACACTGGTTCAGGGGGTCAACACATAATTTTTAATTGAGTGCTCAGCAAAACAAATACCTTTTCAGCCATAACTTTGAACCACTTGTTCTATAATAACGAAACAAACATCGCTGATCTCCTCTTGAGAAGGGCTTTCATTCCATATATAGTTCGTTGATTTTGATGACGTCATCAATAATTCGTTGTTGCTCATGCGTACTTGCGAAAAACCATGTTAAGCTTCATTTTTGGAAAAATTAACAATATCATAGTATGCAGCAGGTCTTTTTATGTACATCTAGCATTCTTTTTATGTGCATCTAGCATTTTTTGCGATTTTTTAGACCAATTTGCAACCGATTTTAGGCAAAAATTTCTATTTTTTGTGAACAAAATAAATAAATGCTGACATCAGAAAAATGTTAATGATAAGAAGCAAAAATTTTAAAATAAGAATATTAAGGATATAATCTATGTATATTTCAAATTTCATATAAATATATTTAATTGATTTCGAGATACAACACGTCAAAGTCCGGGTGGTTTTACACCTAATTTAGCAACATTTGCTAACGTCAGCACATAACCACGTCACATAAACAAAAACAAATGACGTCATTTTGTTTGCCATATCTTGTTTGTTACTTGTGCCAAGTTTCAAGTCTCTAGCACTTATAGTTTTGAGAATAAAGAGGGCCCCCTAGTCTCCCCAGAGTTTCAAAAAGCCTAGTCTGGATAGGGTTAAGTATACAGTTACAATACTGGTTTCCAAACTGCCCTGTAAAATAACAATAAATTAAACATATCTACTCATCAAAATTTACACGTAGGCATAAAGATCAAACTAAAAGCTAAATAAATAAATTGTCAAACCGAAACGAAAAGATTAGTTGCTGCCTTTAAATGCAGCTTTGAATCGATTTAAGGTAGGCGCTGTCTTAACATCAGCGCTAAGATTTTTCCATAATCGTGCTCCTCTGAAAACAAAGCACCGTTAGCCACTGGAAGTTTTTAAGAGAGGCAGCTTGAGGTCTGTATTAGTATTACGAAGCTCTCTAACACTATTATCTGACAACCTTTCGAACAGAGTTGTAAGGTAATTAGAAGCTTCCTTGTTAATTGACCTGTACACCATCCTGGCAGTTTCCGTTTCAATATGTTATCTGACTGTTGGCCATCCTAGTTCCTTTAGAAGTGGTTGCGAAGACGCATCGTAAGGGCTGTTGGTAGCTATCCTCACGGCACAGTTTTGTAGTTTCTGTAGTTTATTTAAAACTACAGAAACTTTCCATCGTCATAAAATGTATAACTTTCCATCGTCATAAAATGATCATCACAAGCACTAACAGTTTGAAAACCTGCAGCTAGACTAAAGTTTGGGTGCTAAATCCGAATCCGGGCTCTAAAAATTTGCATGAAAGAATGTTGAGTAATTTCCAAAACGAGGTTTGAAATTTGGATTGGATTGGTGTATATTGATCACAAAGAAAAGGAAATGCGAATCATAAAAAATTCAAGCGTAGAGAGTTAAAAATTGTTGAGAAACACACTGAGTTTAGCTACATTTCTTAAAAGAAAGAAAGTGAAGGGAGGTTGAGGTACGAGTTAAGGGAGGTTGAGGTCGGATTCATAAATTCTTGTAATGCTGAATAGATGGGGAATCCTAAATGTAGAGATACAGAAGACAAGTGGTAGAACGTTGCCAAACCCGAAATGTATGTATAGAAGTGGCAGTAAAGTGAGCAGAGAATGTATGAGAAGCAATTAATGTAACGTACATTCCTTCCCAAATAGACACATACATATAAAGTTAAAGGTATGCCTAATTTATCGGGTTTGTTGATTTAATAAAGTTGCATACCTGAACGTTTGCATAAACTTTATAACAGAAGCCAGGCGGTAGTCGGGTATTACACCATGAAGGTTCATATGGAAGTGCAAGTGAAGCAAGCAGAACATTTTAACCTTTCCTTTTGTTGGCTTAAATCTTGCCATGATGTCATTCATCAGCTCAAGAACTTTGTAGGTTTTGTCCATTTATTCCCTATTTAATTTATCCAGCTACCCCTTCCTCCCCCCTCCCTCAGTTTCTAAACAAATTTTGACGAATCACAAGACCCACCATTTGCGTTGTGTGTAGAGCTATCTTGCGCCCCTTCGCTGCGCTATTGATTTTTGTGGTTAATAGCGATATGCATTTTATGTCAAGTATGAAATAGCAATTTACGATAACAAAATAAACTTTTCATTCCTCCAAACCCTACTTTGTTGCATCGTGTTGCATACGCTGTTGAAACAGCTATGGTAATCTCGTTCATTTAGGAGAAAACTAGCTACAAGATAAATACAAAATGCAAAGAATTTTGACTTTTAACATTTAGGTTTCTTATAAATTGTGATTTAGTTTAGCTTTAGTTTTATTTGTATTTTATGAGAGGCCCCTTGAAAATCAGTACTTTTGCTGAAGGGCTACCCTCCTCCTAATTAAAAAATTGATATATAAAGAAAACAAAGACAACTTTTTCCTGGAGATTTGTCTCATTTGTTAACTCTTATGACTTTCCTAATTATCTCTTGGACCTCTATTAATTAGTTCACTTGTTCAGCTACATCTGATTTCGTCTTAGTTGATGGTGGCTTTGGTGATTGGTCTCCTTGGTCTCTTTGTGATCAGCCTTGCAACTATGGAAAGTTATGGAGATATCGGAAATGTGATTCACCTAAGCCTGAGTTTGGTGGACTGGAATGCATTGGTGACAGTAGAGAGCATCGGATTTGCAACGCTCACAGATGCAAGCCTGCTGAAATTGTTGCTAGCTTGAGGTTTACTAATGAAACGTTTGATCCAATGATGATCCGAAATAGTAGTTCAGCTTTTATCCAGTTCAGCAACAAAGTCAAAGCAAATGTTCTGCGTTTTTACCAAAACAAGTCACATTTGATCAAGGACATCATTATTCATTCTCTAGAAAATGGAAGCGTTATTTGCAACTTGACAATCTTTTACAATTCTTCAGCTAGCGATGAGGTACTGCTTTTCCAAAATGCAGTGGAAGATGCTGGTATGATGGGCACAATGCCTGTGATAAAACTTATGATTGATTCGACTACTGGTAAGTAACTATCAAAATTTGAAATCATGATGAAATTGGCAGTCAGTTCAGATGAGATTAAATCAATGGTGGAGTTGCGGTTTTTAGCGCCGAGTTCTTGGATAAAAGAAGTAGAGAAGACCTAATTGAGTCCACGAACCCTTTTTGTGACGCTCAAGTTAAAGGGCTTCTACTGGGCTTGAACCCATTCCGCTTGAATGTTCTGGCTGCAAAGTCAAAGGATTGCACCATGACCATCGATGTTCAATGGGATTTGGAAAGCATAAGTTATTAGAATTTGTAATCCGGGACATTGCTAAGACTAGGTTGAATAACTCATTTCCATCCAAGGCCGTACATAGCGGGGGGCAGGGGGGGCAGTTGCCCCCCCCAGAAATTTTCAAAGTAAAGTTTTTTGTTATTGTAAAATATCTATCACACTCGACTTCTGGAGTGATGGGGATATTCAAAATTTCCAACAACGTCTAAATGCCGGAAATATCACTTAATCAGATAAAATGCACTTCCAAATGGGCAAAGTCAGATTCAGTCGACGTTGAATTCTGGTTGATAAAAGGCTTCAACGTTGATCAACTATGATATAATGTCGAAGAACGTTCATCTAATGTTTGTATTTCAACGTTGATAAAAATTTTATTTTCGACGTTTCAGCAACGTTGGCGCAACATTGACAGTCTTCTTTCACAACGTTTTTTCAACATTTTATCAACGTTGTTTGCCCACTGGGTTATAAATGGGACTGATCGCAGTCGCAGCCTAAAACCTGGTAGCATATAGCAAAAGTCACATTAAAATCCTTTGGGAAGTTTTTCTCTATAACATTTAGGCCCGGGGGAGGGGGTACACGACTTGTGGATGTACTTCTAATTGCCAAAATTTGCCTTCGTACCCACTTTTATGATGAATTTTGGCGGAAAACTACCCATTTTTGACGATTTCGCCGATTTGAGCCAAACCAACCCATGTCTAAGGAAAATTTTCCGAAAAATGACCCTTGTTTAGAGAACTTTAGGCCCATAAACTCACCCCCGTACTCTCAACATGTTATGTACCCCACCCAAGCAATTAGGTTTCTTTCAACTGAATTTGGGCATTTGATACTTAGATTGATAACTGATGTGTAAGCAAATAGCAACAAAATATTCATCGGTTTCCCATTGGTTAAATGTGTGGCAAAACTGGACAGCTTTCATCAATAATGTACAAAAACTTCTTGTTAGCCAAGCTTTGTTGGGTAGTTTGCCAGGCATTAACAGCCAGTAACTGTTGTAACTCTTGCTTTCTGGCAAACGTTCAATTGAATTTGATACTATTATATAAGTTGTGAGGATGGGATTCATGAGATATTCATTCCAAAAAAAGTATTTTAAAGGGTGCTTTCCAGTGATCTGAAGGACATGACCTCAACAAATTTCCGGGGGCAGGCCCCCAGACCCCCATTTTCTTTTGCGTCACTTACTCCACTTTGAGTCTCCCAGCATTTACTGCCCCCCTGGTGAAAATTTCCTGTGTACGGCCTTGTTTCCATCCAATTTTAAAATCAAATTCTTCCAAAAAAACTTTCAGGATGACATACAAATAGAAAAACGAGAAAAAAATGCTTGCAAATTAATTGCTTTATGCCAAATACAATACAAGTTAAATACTTTGGAAATTCAGATTCTCATTCCTGAGATCTTTTGATTCATACCTTTGTGACAATGTCAAGCATTTATGGCTAGTATCGTTAATTGTATTATATCTATCTTTTTACTTTGAAACCTTATATCAGATCCCCCAAACTTTGTTGGACTTTAACTAAAACTAAAAGCACAAGATAACAACGCTGTTTTGGGTAAAATTTATTTACAGGGAATACATTTTGAACTTTGTCATAACATCACCAACTCTGATCAATATCTTCCTTAGTCGATGTATAATTTTGACGTGTAATATCGTGCTTTCATTTATTCCAAAATTATGAAGATATTCACATTTTCTCAATTTTTGCGAATGACGTCATCAAAAATCGTAATCGGAAACCGTGGTACTTGCGAAGTTGCTTTTTTGTGTTGAAGAGATGGTTGCAGATAGCAATCTTACATGTTTCAACTTGATATGCAATTGCAATTTCAGTAGCATAATTGTCTGAAATGCTACAGTTTCTTAAAAAATAAAATGTTAGTGAATTGGCTCGGCAAAATCATCAAATAATTACAAAGAACGATCCGCCAGTTTAAAAAAGCTATCTGCACAGATCTAGCTAAAGAATATATTTGTTTTATGCATTTGCCAAATAAGATAAAGTTTACTGAATCTAAAAAGTTGCTTTCTAGTGATACTGCATATTGTAGATGCGATGATGAACGCCTTACTAGTTGTTAGTATTATCTCGCAGTGACTTACATAAATCTACATTGGTAAACTACTATATTAAATAGGATGCTGCCAGACAGTTATTCGATCGATTTCTTGCATCTACAGCTCACTGGATCATTGAAAAAATCCTTTTCGATTGAAGTATTCAAACGAGGCAATGTTTCAATTGATCACGTCTATCAATCTTCTCGTAATAATAATAATCATCTAAACTTTTCGTAGTTCCGCAAGCTCCTGTTTATGTATATGCTGAGCCTGTTAATCAATCTGAAATACTCGTCAGATGGTCACATGTATCACATTCAGAGAATATCACTGGTTATATGCTGCTTCATCGTGAGTACGGCCAAGATAATTGGAAGAGAAATGCAACCTCAAGCACTAAAGCACATTTTATTATTGATGGTCTCAAATATGATACATTGTATACAGTAAGAGTTGTAGCTTCGATGCGGTATGGTAATGGACTCGCTAGTCATTATTTTGATACAAGAACAATGGAAGGAGGTGAGTTACCTTGTTTGTCCTATTTATAGATATGTTCAGCAGCTCTTCTCAAGATGCAATGCTCAAGACATTTTCAATCGTTTAAGACACCAGCTAGACTTATTACATGGTCATAGTTATCGTCCTATTGATAGATATGAATTGATTTTTCGAGCACTACATCGCACCTTTCAAATGCTTTACACTTTTGCGGTAGCCTCTACACTTTGGAGTTAGCTGAAAATATAGGATGGAAAAGCGTGTATATTTGAAATGGAGTTAATTATTATGTTTGGTATGATACGTTAGTAACATATCAAGTGTTCATATTGAATTTACAATGAGGAGGCTATAGTGATATTTTACTTTACCTTTCACTATATAATTTGATAATGTTCTTTTGTCCCTCTCGTCTTTGTCTTTCAGTGTGTGCCTCTGCTTCTTTAAGCCTGGATTTCATATAGTCATAAACTGCCGCAAGGTCACTGGTGGCAGTCTTCTGCCATCTGCCATGCCCCCTGTATTACAGTCAAACTGTATATATTGAAACGTCTGAATCTGGTGCTGCAACCATCGTGCATAAGATACCGCAGCTGTAAGGATCGAGAAAAGTTTAAATGATCCAACCTTTTCCAAGTTGTTACTGTACCGCAGCCATCGTGGTTGGGGCTGTAGGCGGTACCGGGAGAATTAGTTTCCATATGAATTGAAATGGTCGAGGCGAGGAATGCTGGTGGCGATGGCTCCGGCAATAGACCTTTTTACTTGCCAGAAAAGAGGTTTGGATCGAGCGTCCAAATCTGGTAAATTTTGTGAAGGAAAACAAAATCATGACCCCCGTTCTCTGTAGAAACACTGCTAGCTGTGGCATGAAGTTCCTTCGGATCTCGGAACACTTTTCAGAAAATAAATCAACGAGAACTTTACTCAAATTGAGTTACGAATCTTTCAGTTTGTACACAGGCAAGTTTTATTTGCCATCTAGCCTTGTTTCTCGTTGTTTTCGTTCATTGTTAGCTGATTTTGCCGCGTAAAAGTTGCAGAACAAAAATGCGAGCATGCAAGGGCTTCATTTTGCGAGTTAGCGATTCGAAGTTTGCTATTTTCAACCGTCGTATTCAAATGAAAAGAAACTTTATTTTGATATTATTATTGATAAAATTACAAAACGTAGAGGAGAAAACACAGACACCTGCATACACCTATCGAAAGAATTTGGGCACAACATATCAGTCGAAGGCCTCAAAATGCTTAAACGGTGAAAAAGATTTGCTGAGGGATCGCTGTGTTTTGATTGAATATGGGCCTAGACTGCTGTATAACAAAATCAGCTAACAATGCACAAAAACAACGAGAAGAAGGCCAAAAGGCAAATCAAACTTGCCTGTGTATAAACTGCAGCATTCGTAACTCACTTTGGGTAAAGTTATCGATGATTAACTCTCTGAAAAGTGTTCCGAGATCCGAAGCAACTTCATGCCACAGCTAGCAGTATTTCTACTTAGAACGGGGGTCGTGCTTTTGTTTTCTTTCTCAAACTTTACCAGATTTGGACGCTCGATCCAAGCCCCTTTTCTGGCAAGTAAAAAGGTCTATGGCTGCGTCAACTTTACAGCTATCTGAAAGCCAGGCTTTAAGCTCTAAAAACCCAAATACAGTAAATTAAAAATTTACCTCATGCATTTGTTCGCAACTTAGATATGTTAACCCTATCTCACCTGGGGGGGGGTGGATTCCACCCCCCCCCCAACCAAGTTTTTGTTTGCTGCTTCTAACAGATGCAACGCAGCATCCCAAGATTACGCAAGTTTAGCATTATAACTATACTGTATCGAATTATGAAAATTTTAAGATTCTAAATATAGCACCGTAACCATGGCAACCAATTTTTTACTGAGTGGTCGACAAAAATTGAATACCTTTTTTGAAATTGTTGCAAATATTAATCTCAAATATGGTACATATTATGCCTATACATGTATTTAATGGTATCCAACTCAATTTGACGCAAAAAATTACAATTTAATCCCTTATTTTATTGTTTTAATCATGATACCCATTATCATCAAAATCATAACTTGATCTCTTTTTGTTGTCATAACAACAAGAACAATAGACTTAATTTGATTTTAGCACGTGATTTTGATTGTTTGCATCAAAGTCCATCTAATTACTAAGTTACAAGATCATAGCTACTTTAACAGCGAGAAAGACAGGGGGGTGGAATCAACCCCCCCCCCAGGCATTGACCGCTTCAAAAGTCCCAGGTGAGATTGGGTTAATAATGATGCATACAACAAACTGTTCAAAAGTTTTAAAAATCGGAAAACGCAATGTATTTGAGCTTGCTAATTTCTTTATCTCTTTATGATCATAGTTCCAACGAAGGTGCCAAATGACTTCAAGTGCCAGACACTTAGCCCAACAACTGTGTACTTATCATGGGAGCATTTACCCTCAAATTTCTGGCATGGAGCAAGATTGAATTACGTGATACAGTACAAGATCTTTGATGACCCTAGAAGCAAGTGGATAACTAGGGATATATCTAGTGAAGTATCACAATATTCTTTGGAAGGACTTGCAACTTTCTTAAGGTATGAAATAAAGGTGGCTGCGCGCACAAGTATTGGCATTGGCCCTAGCTCTTGGACACAGTGTGCGACAGCAGAAGGTGGTAAGTCATAAAGCTTTAACAAAACTCGTTTCAAATTTGAATGAAAATGCCTTTTTAGCTTTCTATAAACCAAGCTTATATACAGGGTGGAAGGAAGTTTCTGACCCATGCCCTTGCCAAAAGAAGTAGCGGGGAGTAGTAGAACAGAAATATTGGATATCAATCCGTTTCATATTCAGTTTCATGCCTATCTAAATTTCAGTACTAAGAAAACTTATTTCATATACAATACAAAATTATTATTTAATTGAATGAATATTATCTTTAAAACTGTCTGTAAAATGAAAATGACCAGTAAATCATTCGTAAATATGAATAACTGTGGTAACAATTCCTGAAGTTGAAGGATGGATGAAAAATGCAGATGATTACGAGTGCCAACGTCAAATATTTGTTGAAAGTTAAAAGTATACTTTTAATATGTGTCCAAAAGGTATAAATTTTCCCGATATGTATTGAAAAATTAATCAATCAAAGCTTGTTCGCAAAAAATTCCGTTTAAAATTATGCGGAGGGGGCTCAGGAACTTTCCGCCACCTTGTCCATAGCTTGAGTTAAACTTGATAAGAGATGTTCTGTGAGAGGTGTTCCAGAGCTTGTTTGGCCAACAGTCTCTCTGTGTTAAAATTTCGCAAGATAATTTCTACACTGAAACAGATTAAAGGTTGTGATCTACTATAGATGCAACAACGCGGCATTAAAAATGCTATAATCTTTTTCAGTTCCGTCAGCTTCACCGTCGAATCTTACGGCGTACCTTGCATCTCGTTATGGCAAAATAATTGTAAACTGGAATGGCGTGCCAGCAAATCAGACAAATGGAAATCTCTTGGGATACAACGTTCACTACTCAGTTATTAGCATTGCGAACCAACGAGTCACCAAAATCGTTAAAAGTTCAACAACATTGTCCAAATATGCGATGAGAGCAATTTTAAGAGGATTTTCATACTATGCGAAAGTCAGCATACAAGTTGCTGCAGCTACTGCAGGAGGGGAAGGACCTTTGAGTGCCCCAGTCACCGTGGGTAAGTTTGTCTTTCATTTCTCATCAATATAGCCTGCGTCACAGACCATAACGAGGAGGAGTTAGTTATGGTCTGTGTGATGGACTCACTTTTTGTCTAGAGTGTGACTGTACATGTTAAAATGGCAAACCCTCGTCATCTCCCTATTGAAGTTACCCCCCAGGAAAAACAATAAACAAGGCATCCAGATCTAAAATGACCCGTCGCCATTGCGTAGAGATGCAAATTATCTAAAAGGACGTTCTCCTCTTTGTCCTACATTAAGACAAAAAAGTTACTTTTTCTACTCATCCGGTACCTTGAGCTATCTTTTCTTAGACGCTAATATTTTTTTATTCTTACCACAAATCTTGGCCATTTTCTTATCGTTGTATCTGGATTTTTTTTTACGTGTGTATGCAGTTTTAGATACTATAGATTTCTCTGATTTCTCTCAATCTCAAGAAAAGTCTATGGACTTTTTGTCTCATTCAGATATTTGTGAAATATTTTAGACATATTTCTGAATCCTGTTGCATTCTGATTTCCTGAACGTTTTGTTCAACAGCCTTTTTTGTATCGGGCTGAATTTTTTCATCTTTCAGAGAATTTTTTTTATTTCTTTCTATTCGAAGAATTTCACAGAAAATTTGATTGAAAATGCAATGACCTTTGTTTCTATTACATTCCTTTCGGACACTATTTTACTACTCCTTTTATGTTAGTCCTTTCATTCACTAGCCACGCCCCCGCATCTTTGCAATGCCATGTCATATTTTTGAATACAATATTGTTCTCTGCAGAAACATGCCATTGCCCAAGGAATATATACATATCTTGGTACCAAGACAATAGTCATCAATTTGAAGTGTTGGCTGAGTTCGTAAAAGATGCAGTCCACTATTCCTGTGCTACGTGTAATGGTATAACTTCCAATCGTCTTGGATCTGTCAATATATATTTCAATAAGACGAAGGATGGGAAGCAAGCAACAAAGAGAAGTAATTTTGTTAGATTTTACATTTCACAACTAAATAGGGAACCAGAAACGTTATTGCGTAGGTGAATTACTGACAAATATCCCCATTATTTTTTCTATTATTATCGACATAGTCAATTGGTGAACATAATGAATTAGTGAAACTAGACAGATCACTAGGCTAGGCAGATCGACCTCTTCAAAATTAATCAAAAACAGGAGATGGAACTTGATCAGCTGCAGAGCTACGACACAATAAGCACACCAAAGCAGGCAGGCCAGTTCTCAAAACATTCCAAGTTGTGAAAGGAGATGTTTTATTTCAGATGCACAAAATGGGTGTAATGTCACAGTGGACTGTTTAAAATTCTTCTATTCTGAATTCCATATTCCCTGGATGATATGCCCATTGTGTCGTGTCGTAGTTCTGCAACTGATCAAAATCAGTCTCCTGTATTCACTAAATCCCTATCATCATTAACTTCTACAAATCAATGGTTCATTTGTCATTTATACAAAACTAACACAAAATAATGGTGATTTTAGCTACGAAATTAAAGTGAATGAACTAAGCTATAGATAGGAAAAATGAAAAGCAAAGCACACCATTGTTTCCTTTGGCTTTGCTTTCTTTGGCCATGCATCGGATTATCAAATACAATAGGCTATTTTAAAACCTATGAGATCTCATCCTTTAAATCAAGCTATTCAATTTCAATCTTTTTGGGAAAACCTTGTACATGTTTGGTTTTCGGGTTTAAGTTTGAATAATGACAGCTATTGTTATCAAAATTATTCAACAACGGACAGCAGATAGTTTTAACTTTTAATATAATTTATTAGCGATAATATAGTTTATTTTATTTTACAGACGAAAGGGACCTCAGACGCAGAATGGATATCAATGCTCATATTTTTATGCCGGTCATTGCAAGGAAAGAAATCAACTCATTTTCACAGGGTCTTGCTTTTGTTCTTGTTTCTGAGGATCCAGGCACTGTATTATTAACAGCAGAAAAAGAAGCTTCAAATTCTAAGAAGATCATCAATGTAGTTTTCAAGATATGGCCTCCGATTACAGTTTGCATGCTTATTGGAATGGTAATAGGAATCATCATATGGTTCATAGTATGTATCTTTGATTCTTAGTTTCTTTTTCCCTAATGGTTGCATGAATGACAAGAAACCAAATACCTACCGGGTGTCTCAAAAAAAGTACTCCTGTTGGAAAAATCATCAACATTTGTTTACAAGGCCGATCCTCAAATTTATTTTTTTGGCACGTAAATAAAAAACCAAATTATTTTTCCTAGTGTAGCTAATATTTATGTGGTTTTAAAATGAGCAAGTTCAGCTCTTTTTGCGGCTGCCTGGTTTTGAGGCATACTACAAAAAGCACTTATGATTACCAAATTAATTTCCTTTTTGTATATCAAGCTTGTAATTTGGTCATAACTGACAGAAAGAAACGTACGCTATTATTGGGGATTTGAAAGATAATGAAAAATTGCCAAATTTATGTGCTCTTAGGCAAGATCTACTATGTTGCTTAAAACGTATAGCTTAAAATTAGGGTTTTTAAAGTGTATTGTTATACGCTTTACGTTTTGAAAACAAAGATCTTATCATCTTTAAATATATTTGGATCATTGACGAAAGAAATAGAAAAGAAAATTTAATGTTTCGTTTGATAATCGAGTTTTGGAGATTTTTGAAATGGGAGTACTTCGGGGAGTACTTTTTTGCGACACCCGGTATATATATTTATAATAATAGCAGTTTTTCAAACCTGATCTTTGAAACCGTTTTGAAAAAGAATTGGAGAATAGGAATATTAACAGAAACAGAAATTTCAGTAATTGAAAATTCAATAATAGTTGACACAAAGTAGCTTTTTGTGAAGATGCATAGCATTTGTTGATTCAATTGATATGGTGCTTCCTGGTCAAATGCCTTCAGTTGCCACCTGGTCGGCATGATATGTTGCTTAGCAATGGTAAAGTTAAAAGTCGCTTTCCATTGTGCTAGTTCAAAATTGTACATTATCAAAAGAGAAAATTTCGTACCATTCAGCTTTGGACATAAAATGGCACAATTTCTCCATATGGTATGCTTAACAGCTAAAGTTACTTCAGATCTAGAGCATCTGTCAAAATAACGACAAGGTATTACGTCAAAAGAGAGAGGAAACCGGTCACACAACTTGTATGGTAACGCGTACTAGGCAGCCATAGAAAATCTCCTGAGAGCAAAGATTGATCACACACTTCCTACAAGTCAGTTTCAAATACCAGGCTATAAGACACCTTACCGTGAAGATAGAAATGCCCATGATGGGGGTCTACTTGTGTATGTGAAAAATTCAATTACAAGTAGAAGAACTAACAACTTAGAAGACAGTCAAATAGAAAACATTTGCCTTGAGACGAACTTAAAAAAAGCAAAAATGGCTTTTTTTTGCTACTTATAACCCACCAAATTCAAGAAATGAATGTTTCCAAAACTCACTTATCCAAATAATTGATAAAGCTAGTTTAAACTATGAACATTTTATCATAATTGGTGACCTAAAGCTCACACCAGATAACTTACATCTGAAAACCTTTTGTAGCACCTTGGGTCTTTCAAACCTAATAAAAGAACCCACCTGCTTTAAACCTAATTGTAATCCACCATCTATTGATGCCATCCTTACTAATCAAAAAACTCAGTTTAAACACAGTAAAGAAATTGAGACCAGCATAAGTGATTATCACAAAATGATTTTAAGTGTCTGGAAATCACATCTCCCAAAACATCATGCTAAATTTATATATTATAGAGACTTTAAAAATTTCAGTGAAGACTCTTTTCTCCAGCATATGCATCAAGCACCTTTCCAACTTTGTGAAAATTCAAATAGTGCTGAAGAATCCTTTACAATCTTTGAAAAAATGTTCCGCTCTGTTGTTGATACACATGCACCTCTGAAAAAGAGATTAGTCAGGGCAAACAACAAACCTCTAACAACCGTGCATCGAAAGGCACTTAAACTTCGAACAAAACTCAAGAACAAATACAACTAAAGCAGCACACAAAGCAACTTCAAAAATTTTAAAAAGCAAAGAAATCATTGTAATAACTTAAGGCAAAGATTCAAATCTGATTACTTCAGAAAAATTTGCCAAAATGGTACATTAGACTCAAAATCATTTTGGAAAAAAGTAGAACCATATTTCTTTGGAAAAAATCATGGTGATTCAGACATCCTTTTATCAGAAAATGGTTCACTGATCACTGACCCAAAAGACATAGCTGAAATCATTAACAAACACTTTATTAGTGTTGGCCAGCCCCAAGATCAAATGAACACAAAGGAAGATTCCAATTTATCTTTGCACCAGATCATTAAGATGTTTGAAAAACATAACAGTATAATCAGTATAAAAAATAATTTGAAACATAAGATGAATTTTGAATTCCAACCTATGACTAAAAAAATATTGGAAGAAATTATCCTTAATCTTGACCATAAAAAGCTTGTGGCCATGATATGATAAATGCTAAATTCTTAAAGCTTTCTGTTAACATCATTGCAGAGCCTTTAGTAAAAATCTTAAACAAATGCATCCTTCAGGGAACATTTCCCATTTTGATGAAAATGGCAGTTGTTTCTCCAGTATACAAAAAGAAAGACCCTTTCAACAAAGAGAATTATCGACCAATTAGTGTTCTGACAACCCTCTCTAAAATCTTCGAAAAAGCAATAGAGCTCCAACTATCTCCATTTCTAAATAGGAACTTCTCCAGTTTCTTATGTGCCTACCGGAAACATTTTTCATCCCAGCATGCTTTAATAAGGTTAATAGAAGACCGGAAAACTGGTTTAGAAGCTAACCAACACACTGCAGCTGTACTCGTAGATTTATCAAAAGCCTTTGACAGCCTGCCAATAAATCTACTAATTGCAAAATTAAGTGCCTATGGTGTTGGTATACATTCACTCAAACTATTAAAAAGTTACCTCACAGACAGAAAACAAATGGTAAAGGTCAGTGGGTATTTTAGTCCATGGGGGCCACTTAATTAAGGAGTACCTCAGGGCTCAATACTTGGACCACTACTCTTCAACCTTTTCATCAATGATATCTTTCTTTTTATAAACAAGGGCTCCTTGTGTAACTTTGCAGATGATAACACAATTTCAATCTCTGCTGAGAATGTTGACGAACTTCATAGATTAGTACAACTCAATACCAATAAATGCATTGACTGGTTTAATTCAAATCATATGACTGCTAATCCATCTAAATTCCATTCATTAATAGTTAGCAAAAACGATAATCATATTAAAGAATTTCAAATTAACAATGATTTTAAAATAAACATAAGTAATGAAGTAACTCTACTTGGAATTCAAATCGATGAACAACTAAAATTTGACTCACATATTGATAAAATCTGCAAAAAAGCTGCTATGCAGCTCAACGCTATTAAACGACTATCTCGATTCATGGGTAGTA
>REGM01000352.1:69951-88764 GCA_004194415.1 Aurelia aurita
TTAAAACAAGTACCCCCCCCCCCCCCTCCCGGTGTTAAATATGAAACTTTAACTTTCATATAAAATCCCTAATATTCATTTTTGACTAGAAATACGCTTCTTTGATAACATTTTAACCAACCCTTTCGACCAATGATTTTTCAAGGCATTTCCTGAGAGTAGAATAACCAAAAATCTTTTGAATCAATTCATTTTTTGATGCAATCACACGGCACAAAACGATAAAATATCTATTCTGAAAACAGTAAACAAGAGTAAGGAGCCCCTTGGGTGCTGCAAAATTCATGCTAGAATAGAATATGCAGCAAGAGATAGCTTTCAAGCTTAATGCAGCTGAAGGCAGTCTGCTATAATCAGACGAAACGACGTCAAAATTAAAACTTCCGCTCGCAATAGAAAATACCTTGTCAGCTGACAATTCTCGGATTATGACAGCTTATCATCAGAACTCTTATGTAAAAGTTTTCTTTCTATTTTAGGTATGGGGATATCACTCCTAGAACATACCTTGGTAGAAGTTTGGCAATTTGTTGGATGCTGATAGGTCCGATTCTCAATTCTATTGTCGTGAGTTCTATTACAACCGGGTTAACAACAGCAGTTGTTACTAAGCCACCAAGTCTCTACGGCAAAACGGTGAGTAAAATTGGTGCTGAAGCCCACAAACTGTTCACATTTATATACCCAAGTTTATGCGTACATGTTGATGCTTTAAATGCAAAAGAGCATTATTCGAGAACATAGCAGAGTAC
Source organism: Aurelia aurita (assembly GCA_004194415.1). Classification (NCBI taxonomy): domain Eukaryota; kingdom Metazoa; phylum Cnidaria; class Scyphozoa; order Semaeostomeae; family Ulmaridae; genus Aurelia; species Aurelia aurita. Next base: position 70,704 of record REGM01000352.1, read on the forward strand.
AGCGTTACATGAAACCGGGAAAATTTCCGTGGTGGAGAAACGTTTTCTGACAGCATGATCTTTGCTTTGATTTCTTTTAGTATAGCGCCTGGGTTGCATTTCGCGAGAATTTCCATTAATTCCACGTATTTCCCTCCCTTATTTACGTTAATTTAGTTCGAGTGGATTTTAATTTATTTTTCATTTCTTAGCAATGTTTAATCTTCCTACGATAAGGTAGATTTGTAAGAAAGATTTTCTACCTTTTAGATTTTTACTTCGCTGGATTGTGCTCTACACTTTCAGAGACACATTATGTATATTTTAGGTTGCTGTGATTCGAAACTCATCCCAAGATAATCTAGCAGTGAGAAGGAATGCTAAAATATTCTCTGGAGGTTGGTTGTATTTTTTCTTTTGATAATTTGAAATTACTTTGAAGAGCATTTTCAAATAATTTTTTTGATATTATTCAAGGACATCTTATCTTAGGGGTTGTTTCAAGAAGGTTATAAAACAAACTTGCCTTCTGGTCAAGTAAAATTTCAGCATATATTTACTTATTGACGCTCTTAACTGTGGTCATATTTGTACTGCGTGATTTGTTAGGTATTTTGTACTGGGGGGGGTATTTTTGCCCCCCCCTCTTTTATTCCAAAACTACAAGAGATATAACAATGAAACTTACCCCTATTGATCTTTGGAAAATTGGCTTTCCAAATATAGCAATGGTAATTAATTATGTTTCCTTTCAGCAGCGGCTATCGCCAATGATCTTAATAGATCTCGTGTGTTGTAGGCTAAGTTATATTTTGGTAATTTCATACCTTCTTGTTATAAACCATTATTTTAAACACACTTACACATTTTTCTTGTTGTTGTTTACTCAAAATTTTTGCAGCCCTCCGCTCCAGCTGCCTCTTCAGTAATAATTAGTGAGAATAATTAGTTAGTCACGTGACTCATTGCTAGGCAACAAAAAGGCTAGGGAAATTTGATAAATTTATGGTTTCTTAACAAGAAAAATTCTATTTAATAAAGTACTCTACCGATTTTCACCAAAATTGTTGCAAATGGTAGAAAAACATATCCTAGATTCAAAATACATACTTTGCAGCATTTTTCAGTTTCTAATTTTAGAATAATTAGCTTTAAACTACCCTTTTGTTTCATGCGCTGATTATCTTCGCAGTTTGTGTCCCTTTGTCTAGTAAATATGGACTCAAAATGACTCAAATAATCAAGATGAAGCATATGAGATGCAATTTATTTATAATTTAAACTTCTTAATTAGAACAATTAAGTCATAAATGTAGATGACGTCATCGATATTAAATCTTGCTGATGGAAGAAAATATGGAATGAAATGTAAGAAATTTAATTGTCTATCAAATTTGACTAAAAGCCACCAAGGCTGGTTGTCATATCTTGTTTCGTTTTAGCGCAGTGTAGCAAAGTTTAGTAAGGGGGGGGGGGGAGCGAAAAAACCCCCTCCCCAGTACAAACAGGTTAAAAATAGTGTTCACAATTCAAGTCTAAACTGGCAGAAGAAAATGCATAGAGTCCGCATAAATAGCCCGCTTATGACCAATATCATCTTCTTTTCAATCATCAAACAAAAGTTGTCATTTTATCGCTAATCGCTATTGAAATTAAACCAAAGAAATCCCTGAAAATAATGGAAGGATTAAGAAGTGTTTGTTTCCCGCTGCTAATGATGTTACCGCTATTGTGCGATAACAAAAGGCCATCAGCAGTTTGTCAGCAAAAATTCATGATAGCGTATATACGCTCGTGTATTTATATGGACTCAATGCCTTTAAAGGACAATAGTTCTAATTTGAGATCAAAGAATCTGCTCATGTTGTCTCAAACTAAAAAACTTACATATAAAAATCGTAAGTGGGATACCTGTTGAGTTTTTCGTAACTTTCATCGTCTTAGTTAATGATTAAATGCTATCAAATAATACGACTATTTGAATGGCCAACTATACGTCGTTTGCAGCAACGCCCAAGCTCGCCTCCAAACATTTTTAATATTCTTGAAGACTAACCTTTCACTTGGAGGCTTTATCCAGCGTCAAGAGGTAGGTAGCTGTCAAAAGGGAAAGAATAATTTGCTTGAAATATCGTAGCGATTTTCACGATTTTGGTATAAAGAATGGTATCCATTTTTGTGATTTTGGTATAAAGAACAAATGAAAAGGCCATTTTTTGAAAAATTAGTATAAAATCAGGTCTGCATTTCGAAAAATTGGTATCAGGGACAGGTATGTTTTTTAAGCTTGAGTGGCACTTCCCCAACCAAAATCTGGTCAAATACCGCCCCCTGCCCGGGCGTAAAAGTTTACAGAGGTTCAGTTGTAGATAATATCTCCTTCCCAATCAGGCTCAAAACATTTTGACCAGCCCTCCTATGTCATTCCTTGTTTGTTTCTTGTTTAGTTGTCAGCCAATAATGCAAAGCACCATAGCATTCATCCTCGGACCAATAATTTTGTATTTTCTTTGACAGTCTCGTTCTTTACAAACGAGGATATAGTTGATGCTTTAGAGAAAAGAATTGTGGAACAAGGGCTGGTTGATTCTATGGGCGCAGCAGCAATGCAATCGAGGCTTGCGAAGAGTAACATCAAGGTCGCCCGGTTCTTTCGTGATCCTCATGGCTTTGGGGTTGTCTTGTCTTCAGACATGTTGACAATGAAAGATAAATTTCAGAAATATGTGAAAGAAAATCGAGTAAAGATATTGCAAAAGATCAAATCCTACAAGAAAATCCTTCCAGTAAGACTTTACTTTGATATATATTAGGAATGCTTTTTCTGTATTACTATACCGAAATTGAAACTTTACCCCAATAACTATCAGGCTATTTGTATTAGTCGACCAAAAGACGTCGCCAAAAAAGCCTACTTAAGAAATTAAAAGAAACTGAAAGGTCGTCATCGGAACTTCAGACGTTGCAAGAAACTGACAGTTAGCCAAAGTACCTTGTTCTCTTAAGCAGGAACGCCGGAGATTGGGGCACGGGGGGGGGGGCAAGCGCCCCTCCTGCTCTTTTCTTGGAGGGGCAAAAGTGCCCTTTTAGTAAAACAATATTTTACTTTTTTGCTAAATATGAAGCAACGAAAATCATGAATTTGATCTCAAAGTCAAATTTATCATCATAAATTATATTAGTCATACTCATGGTCTTACAAGAACACCATTAAAATTAGTTATCATTTTCAAAATAGCACTTTAAGCCAATCTAAAGGGCGTGGTCACAAAACTTTTTTTGGGGGAGTAACCCTGGACCCCCCAAATTTTTAGCTCGCTTCGCCCGCCTCCTGTCTCGAATGCCCTTGTGTTCTCGTTTGCTCCCATTGCCTACCATCACTCCGGCGTCCCTATTCTTAAGCTGAATTCACACTTGCAGCGTCTTACTTGCCACAAGAATGAAGCACGGCAAAGCATTGGCAATGTGAGAAAATTGGATCAATTAAAGCGGGCAGAAAAAGACTATATGATTATATCAGGAAGATAGACACTATACTGGGTGACCCAAAAAGGGAAACTTTTTGAAAAATCATCAAAATTTTATTATATGACCGATCATGAAAAATTTTTGAAGTACATTTGTATCAAAGACCACATTTATCTTGGACATATTGCAAAGTCTTGAAATGGTTTTGAATTTGTGGAAATGTGTGTTTTGCAAGCTATCTGGTTTGAAGTATAATACTCCGAAATCAAAAGAAATGAATGCAATATTGAATATTTACACCCCAGTGCCACTATTATTAGGCGCCTATGACCTTGATTAGCTCTTATATCATGTAAGACTTGAAACCTCACATGAAATCGCAAGAAATAGTTGTTTGGCTAATAATTCGATATTTTGTCAAATACAATTGCTCAAAACATGATTGTTTCGTGCTGTAATTGTATCGTATGTCCCCCGAAAGAATAAAATAACTATTAATACTTGGTCGAAAACATCCAATATGTAGCCAAAGCATTTCCAAATAAATGAGAAAATAAAGCCCTTCAGATTTATCAATACTGCACTATTTTCCAACAAGGGGCCTTCAGTGCTGACATCATCATAAGGGCTGACTGGGCAAAATTGGGTGTTAGGCCCAATTATCCTTTGCCCCGGACACCCCAAGGAGGGGATCAGACAAAAACCAAGCAAAATTAGGCCTTGGTTTTTAACACCCTTTGTATCTTGATTCCAATGAGTATCTTACTTTCTTACTTTAATAAAGATTATCCAAAATTGCGGAGGGTGGGAGGGAAATTTTTTCGAAGAGCTTTCTTTCAGACGTCAGTCTGCTAGGTCATGAGCTTGCGAATGCGAATAACACTCAACTAGGCCCTTTACTGTTACCCAATACTTTACATTACGTTTCCTTTAGCCGCAAGAGGCAACTACACCCCGTGAAACGCTGATTGACAAATAAGTCGACGAAAAAGAAGCTTGAACTTAGAATCCCTTGGGGATGTGACAAGCGAACCAAAAAATATTCCCGATCTAAAAGTACCTGCACAAACGGCATTCCAACACCATGGGTCATTGATCACCCTTACTGGAATGCCCACTTTTCTCCCGTATTAAAATTGATTGTAATTGCATTAAATCAACCCTTAACTATTAACTATTAAGTCTATGTGGTCTTTGATACAATTACACAAAAATAAAATTCAGAAATCGGTGAAATATTCAAATTTTGGTGATTTTTTAAAAATTTTCACTTTTTCTTGCGTCATCCAGTATAGACAATACACTCATGTAATAAGAGGACTTTATCGCACCACAAAATTGCTCCGAATTTGAATTAAATTTTAAGCCACTAACCTTAGGGACTAGTCATTATTAATGACGGGTAGGGGCCGGAACATATTTCTATTTATACTAAAAAAAATTCGCAGCCCCTCCATTTCCTCTATAAGATTTTTAATGACCCCTCATTTCTTACTTGTAATTTTTCGTGGCCCCCCTCTGTGTTAAATTCAACGACATATTCCTGAGCAAACTAATCCTAGTTATGGTGACAAGCGACGCAAAAAGAACATAAAACAACTTTCAAGGGAAAAGAAAAGATACTTTGAGGAGAAAGCCAAACCTTATAAAGATCATAGAAGGAAGAGCTTTGCATTCCAGAATAGCTTAGAATCATTCAAGAAGAACAATTTTATAAGCAAGTTTGGCCTTGAGGTTCTCAGCAACACTGTGTTTTTATGTCAAACATAAATGGCAAAGTTGATAGCATTGTAATGAGTATGAAAACGAACCTTGGAGAAAAAGAGGCTCAGATAAAGACTGGGAAAGTAAACCAGTCTATGAACATTACAGCACCTTTTGATTCTTGTACTGATGACAGTTTTATGGTTGTGATAATAATCGTTATGAATCGATTTATAAATAACAGAAATTAACACTGAAGACTATTGCAGATAATATTTGCTTTGACATATGCTTTGCATAACGTACTTGTCCATTAATGCTTTTAGTAAATGGTCGTTTGAATTTTCATGGCCCCTCTTTTTTAAACTTCAATTTTTAGTGGTTCCCCGTTCAAAGCCCAAGATTCTTGGTTGCCCCTTTAAATATCTTGCGGCCCCCTACCCGTCATTAATAATGACTAGTCCCTTATTGGATGAGACATACAGAGACACACATATCTAAATATTGCTCATATCAATGTGATATGTAGATATGCTGAAGGCACGGCTATGATGTAGGCTTAACACCATAACATATAAAGAAACAGAACTAATAGCTGCAAGTGTTGATAGGGCTCCAACTCTGATAGAATTAAAATGTCTCCTACCGTTCGATTGCGCCTAGATTATTGGAGATCTGAAGGTTTAGTATTTCAAACCTGGCACCAGCAGTACCTCTTGTAGCCACGAGAATTACAAACATTAGGACGAGAATTAAAACTGACTAGAGCATTTTTAAGCATTTCGATTGTCTTATTATTATTATCATTATCAATTTATTTAAAGTAGGCATACAATATAAATAGCTATAAAATAAGAGCTAATTCAAGCCTACTATCTAACCAAGTAAAAGTGCTTAAAAAGAAAGAAAAAAATACAATACATAATAGTTAGTTACAAATATGTATACCGGGTGTCTCAGAAAAAAGTACCCCCTTTTGACTGGAAACAGGAATGAAACGATAAAATCTCGGGACTTTTCAACTGCACAATTAAATTTTGTAATCTTCAACTTAAATGCACATACCTTGCATTTATAAATCGTCCACGAAACACCAGAGATACGAGCTCCCAACGTCCAAATTTTAAGTGCGCCTGAAACCAGAGGTTTTGGGAAAGGGCCTAACCATGATTTGATTTCTTGGGCATTTTCCAAAGGAATTTTCAACTTTTTCTCTTTTAGTGTTTACTTTTGAAAAGAATTCTACTTGGAGATGTTTCAATTGTTCTTGAAAGAACTTTTTTGAGGAGAAAATCGTTCCTTGCATTCCATTGAAAATGTATTTGCATCAAAGAAGAGGAAAAGGAGCGCATGCACGCTTATTTTGGAGATGTGGCACGAGCTTATTATTCTCGCTACAGTTTTCTTCTATTTGTTTACTCAGGGTCCAGGGTCGTGGCTATGCGTCTATGATTCTTTTGAAAAGCAAAAACTAAAAATAACAGTTTAAAATTCCGTTTGAAAATGCTCATGATATCTAATCATGCTTAGGCCCTTTCTCAAAACCTCTGGTTTCAGGTGCAATCAAAATTTTGACGTTGGGAGCTCGTATCTCCGGTGTTTCGTGGACGATTTATAAATGAAAGGTACGTGCATTTAAGTTGAAGATTCAAAAATGTAGCTGTGGAATCGGAAAGTTCCGATATCATATCGTTTTGTTCCTTTTTCCAGTCAAAAGGGGGTACTTATTTTTGAGACACCCGGTATATATATACAGATTTTTACAATGTCTACAATTTTCCCAATATTTGCAGTGTTTTCTTTTTTGATAAAAATAGAAAATCTTATTCATCAGTGATTTTTTTACAATGATTCAATTCAGTGGCCTGCCTATGAGTCTGAATTAGAACAGGGTAACAAGATTTGACACATTTTTCACATGTTATTGCTCTGTTGTAAATTTGGTTTATAGGTAGGCCTCTGAATCATTGTAAGAACAATCACTGATGAAGAAAATATTCGAACTGCTTAAACATGCTCTAGTATATTATTGAGTTCTCGTATACTATCAAATTTGCAGCCATATCGTCGATCGCTTTTCACTTGCAAGATTTTATGGCGCTGATAAATTACAAGTCATTAGGTATTGTAACATCAATTGAAAGATTTTATGGTTTACATTCAATTTTCAAGGTGGTTTACTTGGACAATATTTTGCTTCCAACCATTACCTTTCTTGCAATGAAGTTAGCTTTGTAATACAATCATAACAATGAGATCTATTGGAGATGTAATACCTCATTCGCACTAAAACATTTAGACCAGATTTATCTAAACCAAGTTAAATTACAACCATTCAAAATAACTTGATTCTTGGATTGACCAATTAGAACGTTACATTTGGTAACCTGGGTTAGGTTAAGATGGTTTAACTTGTAATTGTGAATGGGATACCAGCGCAAAAATATGTTATGATAGAACTGAGATGAAACGTTACTAATTTTGTGTGAGACCTTAGCAGCCCCCTTTGTAAAATGGTACCTTCTGTGAAATATTTTGTTCCAAATATTATGTTGTGAACAAGTATAAAGCATAGATATCTCTGTCGTTTAAGGTTGATAGTGTTGCAAAGAAAAAGACCGTTGATTTACTAAAGAACCCTCTGAGAGATACACCAATCTTTAATCAGTGTTTGATGTATCTTGGCATTGCAATTTCAGTGGTAGTGGTGAAAGCTATGTTTGTAAAACTGATGTGTTCTCTTCGAAAGAAGAGAGCTTACAGAAGAGTAACTTCTTCAGGTATGTGGCTTAGAAGTGACGGTTTTGCGAACGACGAGCGAGTGTACTTACTAAAAATGAGTAGTTCGAAGGGTATCGCTTTAAGTCTTTTGGTATATAGATTGATATACCGGGTGTCCCAAAAAAAGGAAAAGCGTTTGAACAGTTCCTGCGCAGGAGCCTTATTTTCAAAAATCGTCATTCAACATTTATGATATAGATAACATCTTAACTTACAATTTGCGACCTCGCATGACCAAATCGGAAGTGTATTTGTAGAGTAATTCACTGAAACAGGCAAAATTTCCGAGGCAACCTAAGACAGATTGTTATTGAATTATGCTACTACAATCTATGCGTAATTTGAAAGAGTTTTTGGGGTAGCTCAACAATAATTTTTTGGAAGTTATTTGAGCTATCAAACTGAAAGATATTTTTACTAATTCAAAAGCCTGAATATTTAGTGTTTATGACTGAATAATCACAACTGGAACGAAACTTATGTGAGAAGTTCCGTTCGTAGTTGAACACACTACTTAAGAAAGTTCCTTTAGTCCTAGAAAGTTACTCTGTGACCTGTTAAAGTGTAACTGCATCTTTTCTTGTCAAGTTTGTTAATTTATATAATAGTTCAATTGATCAACAAACTTTTAAGAACAGAAAGTTTAAAGCTTTATCTACCTAAAAAAACTTTCAAATTACGCATAGATAGTAGTAGCATAATTCTTAGGCTGCCTCGGAAATTTTACCTGTTTAAGTGAATTACTCTACAAATAAAAATCCGATTTGGTCATGCAAGGTCACAAATTGTAAGTTAAGATCTCATCTATATCATCACTTCAAAAGAAAATTTTTGGAATTGAGGCTCCTCCGCATGAACTGTTCAAACGTATATACTTGTTTTGGGATACCCGGTAGATTTTTGAGATCTTAGTATAAGGAACGACACAATTTTTAAATATTAAACCACTTTGAATTTGTTCTTAGAACGTAGATCTTTAAGAATTGGTTTTATTCTTGCATTTTAGCTTAAAAAATTGAATGATTTTGGCATAGATATTAAAAGTTTTGGCACAAGCTCGGGATATATTTCGCCGAATCATTTGCTATAAAGAACAATTGAATTTGCTGACATCAGCATTTTTAAATGATGACGTCACATGTGCCGCCATTTTGGGTCAATTTTGCAAAATTTGTAGCTTTTTCCAGTGGAAGTTGTAGAAAACGCATAAAATTGCGTTTTGCAATACATTTAAAGTATTTTTAGCAAGTTTTGCATCAATTTTTTGGTCGTAAAACCCACTTCGTGCTTGTGACGTCATCAATATTTGTCATTTTCTTCAAAAATAACTGTCTAAAAACACCTTTAGGTATTATTTTTGAGTTAGGAATGAATAATACGGCAAATAAGATGAAAAATAGCGAATTATATGACATTTTTCCGTTTTTAGAACGAATTAGCTGGAAAAACTTATATTTTTACATTTTTCAACATTATGACGTCATAGTGACGTCATCTAATGAGATGGCCACACCCAAAGCTGCCAATCAGTAAAGAATGGTTAGTACTACGCCCTTGCCAGGTTTGAATGATTTCCCAACAGTCTAAGGCGATTTATAGAGGGGGGTGGAAAGCAAAAAAAAGCCCGGCTAAATTAGGAAAAATGGACCAGCAGTGAATTAACTAATTATCTGGGGCTTATGACTTACCGAAATACCAGCTGAGTAGCAAAAACTTGCAACTTTTGCAACAAGGTAAACATTCTATGAAATTACCAATCATGACAAATACTTTGTGTGCATTTGTGTCAAGAATCAAATAATTTTAGACATATAGTTATGTCTTGATTAAAGTAGTTTTGAATCTGTGGGAATTTGTGGTTTTAGATGCTACCTGGTTATTAAGCATACTCTGGCATCACAAGGAATGATAATCAAATTGAATTTTATTACCGCAGTACCATTTAACTTGGCTTCTTGTGTCCTAGATTAAACTCCTCTATCATGCAGTACTGTCAAACTCGCATAAGTCGGACTCGTATAAATCCGATTTTTCATAAGTCGGACCAAAAATGTTATTCCCAGGCCATTGGCATAAATCCTTTGAAGTTTCTTCGCCTTAGTCGGATTTTATAAGTCAGAACATTCACGTAAGTCGAATATTTCTTGGCGTCCCGTGAGTAACTTGCATTGTATAAGCAGTTTAATCTGAAATTGGTACCTTTAGAGGAACAACTGCGCAAGTAAAAGGGCTCTATTTCGTTCAGATGTTCTTTATTCTATGTGTGCTTTGATATTCAAGATAGGAAACCTACACCGAGGAGTAATTTATTGTGATAGCCTCCATTGTATTTGGATATTCGATTTCAAAGTCTATAGCCTCCGCTTACGACGGCAAAAATGTGATCCGTTGAGTTGGATTATGCGCAAGTCGGATTGTTTCTCTCGGTTCGAAGAGATGCGACCTATGCGAGCTTGACTGTACTCAGATTTTCACGACTTCACAATTATAGATCTAATGCTAGAATAGTTTTTCCGTAAAGTACTGTTGCTTAAAGTAATGTTTTTATGCCGTGATTTCTTCGTCTATCTCACGAAAGAACAACATAACTATCCCTTATTAAATTTATTTGGCCCATGACACAAAAACAAATACAGAAAAACGAAATGGAAGATCTTTCTCATAATCAATTCTGAATATTTCCAAAAGATTCAATTATTTTGTACTCATCCTGTGTGTATCGAATTTTAAAATGCTTCAAATTGAAAAGTATGCTTTGATGACTTTTTGAACAGAAAACTGTAAAAATATCCTGTTAGCATTCGTTATCGCTTTGCTTCCGAGGATAAAATAGATATCTTGTTTTAGCTAAAGAATATTCCACATCCCAAGACAAGCTGCAAACACAACTCATGGCAGAAATGGATGACTGGGTCATATCTATTGAAAAGAAGTTGGACCAACTTGTAAGAAAACACGAGGAAGAAATTGCTCGATGGTTTAACGTAAACAAGTACCCCTTTGGAATTATGGGTTGGCTCAAATTTGGCACAAATGATTACAAGGAGATCATAAAAAGGATCAAATTCGATGATATAATAAAGAATAGTCTCAAGAAAAAGTCAAAGAACCACACAATGAAAATTTATGTCCAGCCATACAATGAAAATAATTGAAAGATGTTGTATTAATTTTTAGCGCATGTATCATATTAACTTTGTAGTATATTGTACGTAATTTAACTTTACTATATATTGTACCTACGTTATTTGCGTTGTTTTATAAGGTACGTAAATTATTAGCTTTGTAGCATATGACGCTAATTGACGCTAAATTATTAGCTTTGTTTTATGAGTTACATAAGTTATTGGCATTGTAGTATATGGTGCAGAAGTTACCGTAAAAGCTCTATTAAGCCCCCCCCCCGGGGGGGGGCTTGTTTAATTTTGGAGACTCCAGAGGGGGGCTTAAAAGAGGAGGGCTTATTCATAAATTCAAATGACAATGCTATAAACGATAGCTTTTTAGGTCTTTTACCTCATATTTAGCGGAATCAGCATACAATTTTACGTGTCAAATACACAAATTCAACGCAGTTTCAATCACAAACCATATAGAAATTAACATCAAAACTTGTTTTAGCTAATAAACGGAAAATCTTTGGTCTCCTATCGCATTTGATATAAGTGGGAGAGGCTTAATAGAGAAGTGGGCTTATCAAAAATTTGACTTAGAAGGGAGGGACTTATTAGAAAGGAGGGCTTAATTAGAGAGGGGGCTAAATAGACCTTTTACAGCATTAGCTTTGTTTCAAATGGTACCTAAGTAATTTGCTTTGTATTATAAGATACGTAAGTTACTGGCTTTGTAGTATATGATACTTTAGTTATTAAGTTTTCTTTTTCTTTTTTAGTCATCTAAAAAATTTGCAATGCATGCTACACCTACTATACTTTCTAATTACTATACAACTATACAACACTACAGGGACGATACCACAGGGAGCAAAAGACAATGTCTACCCCATGGCCATTACATGAAGATTTACAACAAAGAAGGGACATTTTCAAATGCAAACTGAAAAGGAAGCTACAAGTTAAGGTATCTTGCAACCAAATAATTGCGAGTATAGGTTCAAAATTTAAAAACTAAATGTTTTATATTTCAAATTGATTATTTGGTTGCAAACTTCCTTAAGAAATCACATAACTACAAACAAAGAGGACTACTAAAACAGATACATACAGAAGGGGATTGGGTGTTCTATTTAGGGATATGATTAATCTTCAATTAAAGCGTTCTGTTTTGAAAATATACTTCATTGCTAAATTTAAAATTAATTTGTTGGCTTCCAAGGGCAACTTTTCATTTCCGTATAGAAGAAGTTGCAAAATAAAGTTGTATAGAGCCTCAGAATATCCGTAAGCTTCGATTACACCATTGACACCAGTGATAAGATTGCATCTATGCTTTCTGAAAGAATTGCAAAGCAGCAAGAGTGTTCCGTATCTTCTATGCCATCGTTAATTGAACGCAGGGGGTTGATTGTATCTTTAAAGTTAAGTTTGAATTCAGAGTCCAGAAAAAGATCAAACCTTCCTCCAGATGCCAATTTCGTTAGTTAAACCTTCCTCATTTTATCAGGTCAAAATAACCAGATTTTCCGAACTTCTCGTGTTATTTATGACCCTAAAATTTATAAACCAATTGCTGTTGGCAAAATAACCCAACATTTTCCAAGGTTTCTTATAGAAATTAATAAGCCTTCCTCGAATATGACGTTAACAAGCAAAATTTTCCTCCGGCTCACAGCCGTGGAGCCGTGACTTTTTCTGGACTCTGTTTGAATTTGTGAAAATTCATCCTTAATTGAGTTAGATACGCAATCCCTTTTGGATTATGAATACCATATACGGAATTAGCAGGAGGCCTAATTTGCGAAGATAATTTCTTCTTAAGGACGGTAACAGAAGGGAATCCTCTTATTTCGAGATCAGGTTTGTTCCATTATACAAAGAGTCGGGGTAAAAGCTAGATCTGAATTTATCTGTTCTTGCCCTTATTTGCCCTACTAGTGGCTGATTATCATAAGGTATGCAAGTTATTAGGTTGTTTTATATGGTACCTAAGTTATTAGCATTGTAGTATACGGTAACTAAGTTATTTGCTGTGTATTATAAGGTATGTAAGTTATTAGCATTGTAGTATATGGTAGCTAAGTTATTTGCTGTGTATTATAAGGTATGTAAGTTATTAGCATTGTAGTATATGGTAGCTAAGTTATTTGCTGTGTATTATAAGGTATGTAAGGTATTAGCATTGTAGTATATGGTACCTAAGTTATTTGCTGTGTATTATAAGGTATGTAAGTTATTAGCATTGTAGTATATGGTACCTAAGTTATTTGCTGTGTATTATAAGGTATGTTAGTTATTATGTTTGTTTATGTATTGGGTGCACCAAAAAATCAAACTTTGAAAATGCATAGTTCCTAGAGCAGTGGAAGGATTGGATTGAATCTAATTCTGCTTAATAGCCAAAAGACCGAAGTTTGCAATTGAAGGTATAATGAAAATATTTCAGCTATGAAAATATGATTAATTCGACTTTACGAAAAAGTCTTGGTTACCCAATGCTTGCAAGGTCTAGATTCCTCAATGAAATCGTGAAGTATTTCCTCACACAGAACAATCCACAAGGCCATTTATCTGTCGCAAGATTTATAATGAGTGCATTTTAAACTATGTCTATAGTTTGACATTTCAAGGCAATAATTGTGCCGACTATACCAATAAAAATAATGCAGTCTAAATTTTTCTTTTCAACTTATGGTGTATTTGAGNTTATTAGCATTGTAGTAAATGGTAGCTAAGTTATTTGCTGTGTATTATAAGGTATGTAAGTTATTAGCATTGTAGTATATGGTAGCTAAGTTATTTGCTGTGTATTATAAGGTATGTAAGGTATTAGCATTGTAGTATATGGTACCTAAGTTATTTGCTGTGTATTATAAGGTATGTAAGTTATTAGCATTGTAGTATATGGTACCTAAGTTATTTGCTGTGTATTATAAGGTATGTTAGTTATTATGTTTGTTTATGTATTGGGTGCACCAAAAAATCAAACTTTGAAAATGCATAGTTCCTAGAGCAGTGGAAGGATTGGATTGAATCTAATTCTGCTTAATAGCCAAAAGACCGAAGTTTGCAATTGAAGGTATAATGAAAATATTTCAGCTATGAAAATATGATTAATTCGACTTTACGAAAAAGTCTTGGTTACCCAATGCTTGCAAGGTCTAGATTCCTCAATGAAATCGTGAAGTATTTCCTCACACAGAACAATCCACAAGGCCATTTATCTGTCGCAAGATTTATAATGAGTGCATTTTAAACTATGTCTATAGTTTGACATTTCAAGGCAATAATTGTGCCGACTATACCAATAAAAATAATGCAGTCTAAATTTTTCTTTTCAACTTATGGTGTATTTGAGATGGATGTTCTTTTCGTTCTGGGTGAGGTGATTCTTTGCTATTTGATCGAAGGCTTTAGACCCTACTTCACGCATTTTGCAGCCAAGAATCAGCCATTGCTCAAATAAACTTGAAAAACTAGCAAAAAAAATAGTTCTGTCTTTCGGCTGTCAAGCAGAATTTCATTCATTCCAATCCTTCCAGTACTCTAGGTACAACAAACTTTAAATGCCTGAATCTTTTTTTGTACGTCCGTTATGTAGCTATGCACTATTTTCGTTGTTAATTTATTGGCTATGAGACTTATTCTCTCCAATCTATGGTAAATAATTGGAAGAGAAAGATTTCTAGTATAGATATAGCTAAATGTTTTCGGCTGAATTTTAAACTCTACTGTAAAATCTTATATGAAATAAAATTAGGTATTATTTTGAATCATATTTTTGTTATTTGCACCCCTCATCTATTCATAACAGCGGCAATATCGAACCTTATCGTCATTCACGGATAGGTCACATGCAGAGTCCGAATATATATGTGGAAATTCAATTCAATTTAGTACAGGAACCGAAGTAACGTTATAGTAGGAACACGACCAAGATGGCAATAAACAAGACACAACAAAGGCGAAAAAACCACCAACCATGATAGAAACTTCATTCAAATCTTCCACCATCTAATTGAGCCACATAGCAAGTGCTTTTAAGGGAGGTAAGGACACCCCCCAGTAACGACCCCGCTGAAACTCTTCCCCGCCAAGGTAAACTGATGACCCGCCAAGAAAATTTGTTTCCCCGCCGAAATTTCGCTCTTCCCCGCCGTGATTTTTGTGATCCCAACCTAGAATTTATAATTGGGGAATTTTCCCCGCTGTCTTTTTAATGCCCGGCGGGGTCGTTACTGTAAGGTGAATCTCGGCAGTTGTTCGCATTGCTCGTAGCTTTGGCTATGTGGCTAGGCCAATTATGAACATAATCAGGTGACCCATCCGTGTGCTCCTTTGAGATATCTTCCAACCTGATCGTATCAATGCGTATTAGAAGCATATTATAACCAGATTCAACAACGAAGCAAACAGTAAAATGAAGTATTTTTACGAAAATCTATGCCAGGGCTACTGAATGTAAATGTCTTTTATTTTCCACACCTTTCGTTTCGGGTGATATCGAAAGATGCAATTTTCCCAGCTGCATTTATGCTGTGACAACTTGTAAATTTGCGAGGGTCTAATAAAATTTCAAAAATTTGTGCAGAACGTAAGACCTTTCAAAAGGTCAAAGTATGATGTCGAGCAGTGTATCTCCTTTTGATCATCTTCCAGGCAATAGGGTTTGGATGAATGAATATATCAGCCCGTGAGCAGGTTGTTGGACCGAACTCCAAGGCCTGTTCAGAATATCTGCAGCAAATTGGAACTCCAAGTCTCAAGACTTTGGACATATTTCACATGTCAGCAATGACAAATTGAAAGAAAAAAGTAAAAAGTAAAGTTATTGTTTTTACATAGCACCTTTACTATAATTCAATATTCAAAGCCGCTTTACAATTTTTACCCCCTCAGCTGAGGCATTATTTTCTCCCTTGGGGACTATTTTTTACACAGCTTGCATCCTTACAGTTGGCGCTTCTGATGTTTTTATTGCCTTTATCACTGAGGTACCAATTTTGCACCTTGGGGAGGTGTTGTACCTACGATACCGGGTGTTTCCAGGAGGTCACTCAGCCATCCTGGAAATGACCTGGCCAACCATGCTTAACTTCGGTGATCTAATGGGAACCGGTGTATCCATGGTGGCAAATTGAAAGGAAAACATTCTTTCATAAACAACTGAGAAGCAGAGTTCTTGTTGCAGCTGAAAAGTTTGCTGAAAAGTGGCAATTTCACAAGTGGCATCCCCTACTTTCACTTGGTTAGCAGAAAGTTAACTATAAATAATTTAATTCAGTATTCTTCGTGTTCATAAGTACTCTCTCTGATTACGCATCGATCGATCCAATCGCAAAAGGGATGGATTCAACAGCAACAAATCATACATTTTCAGTATTCTTCGTGTTCATAAGTACTCTCTCTGATTACGCATCGATCGATCCAATCGCAAAAGGGATGGATTCAACAGCAACAAATCATACATTTTCTGGTGGAACTGGTATTAGCAGCAATTGAGCACAAATCTAGCCTGCGTGCATCCTCAACACCTCCTCAAAGGGAAAATAGAATAAAATAAAATTATTGTTCCTGTGAGGAGGATTTGAGGCTACGCGCAGGCTAGCACAAATCACACATTCGTGAATAGTTTTATGGTCGTAAGGCAATATGAAGACCCAATCAAAACGCTGGAGGATCATTGTTGCCCCGTCTAAGTGTCCCGGTGAGAGGCCAGGTATTTGTCGGGGCTCTGGTGATCGAAAAAATACGCAAGTCGCCGGGGAGCTACAATTTTGTACCGAGTACAGCATAATTTTTGGTAGTGAACTGTATCAGCGTTGAAATAATTTCTCTTCGGGGTCTGTACAATTTGCAGCCGAAGATTCACTTGCGAGGGGTTTTGTACTAGGGAGATTCACATCTTGTCCGGGGACAGAATTTTCGTAATTTTCATCACCGGAGAAATCACCAGGGTACAATGTGCCGGGGCACTTAGACAGGGGTGTATTGTTTCAGAAAAATTACGAATGATTTCGAGTAAGAAACCTTGGTGCCTAGTAAAGATCACCTGCTTGTGAAGTCAATCAAGGTAACATATAAATCTAAATATTCTAGGATATCAGTCATTTTATCTAAAATCGATTTAACCTTAATCCATCAACTTGATTTCGGTTTTTTATATTCATTTTTCGATACACCGGGTTTTCGTAAAACATTCAATGTAACGTCAAAATATTGCTATGAAAACTCACATAATCAATGAGCTTAGGGGTTCGACCATGTTTTATCCTTAAAATTCTTATAGTCAGTGTAATTACTATGTTAAGATTAACTGTGACGTGGCAATAGTTTGGGTCCAAGTGTAACCATGTGCGTCTATAAAATCTCTGAGAAAGGGGGCAAAATTTCCAGTAAATCTAGGACAGAGAAACTAGGAAAAAGGGTAGTTTTTTTCTCGAAAAAATCCTAGATTTTCAAAATAAGGGGTGAAAATATGGTTCCAGCATGTTTGATCCTGCTTGATTATATGTCGAATGTTAAAATCACTAGAACCAATAACTGCCTGCAACATCAATTATAGTCAAGTGATTATGATTAGTCTTTACAGTACAGGCCTTACATGCATTAAGACTTTCTTGCCTAAGAATTCTTAGGAAATTCTTGAGATCTCTCATGAATTCTTATCTGCACAGAGAACACTTGAGAATTCCTTGAGAATTCTTACTATGTAGATAATACACATTATTGTTAATGCACACAAAAACAAGTGCAATCATACAGAAACCAATTCTATCTCCTGTAGAATTTAATCAAATTGTTATTAAGCTATTGCAACTTGAAAATGGAACACAAACAATTTGGCATAAAAACCAGTAAACGATTATTAGTCAATTATTCATAATAGAAATATGTTTAGTTAGTGTCTGTGTCTGTCTCCCACAGCTTTTTGTACAGTATTCCAGAGACAAGGAAGGATCTAGCAAATTAACTTCTTTCATCTCAAACTGGCAAGATATTCATCTGTTCAT
>REGM01000352.1:92336-106835 GCA_004194415.1 Aurelia aurita
TTTTTTTTCTGTTTGGATGGAAAAGTCCCATAATAGTTTGACATTTTCATTTTCTAAGACAGCCATTTCCTTATCTACAAAATGTTCGTAGCTCTTTGCAGTAGTGGGAAATCCATATTTTTGACACATCTGCCAGTGAAGGATAGCAGCCACTTTATCATGCCTTGCCTTTTTGTAATCGTTTTGAGCCAACTCTTTACATTCTGATACTACATGGCTGACAGTTTCATCTCTCTCACCACATAGCCTACACGACGGCGAAATGTCTTCTTTGTCAATGTTATGTCTTATCCAATTCGTCCTTATTGCTTGATCCTGCGCAGCCATTATCAGCCCTTCTGTTTCCTTCTTCAAATACCCTTTCTTAACCCATAGCCAACTGTTATCCTCGTCCCTTACTTCTTTTGTTTCTCTGAAAAATGCCGAGTGGAGTGGCTTACTGTAATATCTCTCTTCTCGTGCTTTGCGTAGTCTTTCTTTTACAGTTTTAGGATTCTCATTGTCAGACATCATATCTTCTTTCACCACCTCTTGTAATAGCACCTCTTCCTTTCCATTTATGTAGAAACCCAGGCTCGTCTTCTCAAGCACCACACACTCTTCAACACTTATTAATCCTCGTCCGCCTTTTTTTCGTTTCAAATAGGTCCTGTCTACATCTCCTTGGGGGTGCCTGCTTCTATATATTGTTAGCAATTTACGGGTTTTTCTATCCATTTGCTGTAATTCTGCTTTTCGCCAGTCTACAATTCCAGCCCCATATCTAATTATAGAGACTGCCCTGGAATTTATAGCCTGGATAGTATTCCCTGCATTAAGACTCGATTTTAAAATCTTCCTGATGCGTCTAAAATATTCCTTTGACAACATTTCTTTCATTTCATTATTCTTTGTTGCGTCGAATTTTATTATACCTAAGTATTTGTACCCATCATTGCTCTCTAATGCCTTAATTGTCTCTCCCGAAGGTAAGTCTATTCCATTATTATTATTATCATTATTATTATTATTATTATTATTATTATTATTATTATTATTATTATTATTATTATTATTATTATTATTATTATTATTATTATTATCATCATTGGTTATCATTTTCGCCCTTCTATAACGCATGGCAACAAACACTAAACAACTAAACTAAACTTTGGACCTAAATTTCAAAATCAGCAGAGTCGCCAGTGACGGCGATTTCTTTCTCCACGAACATAAGTCATCAGAAAAATCTCCGTATACCTCTGCTATCAAAAAGTAATATGACTCTTTGCAAATCAAACAATTCCTTGTCCCTATTCCAATTTCTAGCTATTGAAGTTCGACTTTAGAAATATCTGAGACCCGGAGTGTAGTGGGATCAGCGTTACGATTGTGTATAATTATTCCTGTTACAGGAGGGGGGAGGGTGGGATACTTCATTGTGTCCATGATTAGACCTGCATCTGGACTTTGACAAAAGGGCCCATTTGTATGATAGGATGTTCAAGAATTTCGAACCCATTTGCATGAATATCAGGAAATTTCTAAGCCACTTCTATGAATTTGTTTGATTTTAAGACCCATGATCCTTTGCTAGACACGAAAAGGCCTATTAAAATTTATTCTGCTTTGACTGGCCAGACCCTGTTGTTGTTGTCGTTGTTGTTGTTACAAAAATGTCATCGTGTCTTGACTTTTGCTTTGGAAGCAAAATTGAAAGAGATTTTCGATTGTTTTATGCGGATTATCATCATAGGACCCCTTTGTAAGGAAATCCTAAAATATACCAATTACCAACCCATTTATCAGAATTATGATCAATGAAAGACCAATATGTTGGGAATTTCCGGATGAAATAACCCACCCATAAGAGCTCAACAACGTCCAGTATGACTTAACAATGAAGTACCCCCCCCCCCTGGGATCTGAGAATAGAACTGAGCGAGATATCACCAAGAGCACCACTTCAAGATTAGTTATCCTCGCAAAAAAAAAGATTTCTGATTTCTGTTTCACTTTGTTGGATTGTATGATGAACGTATTTTCAATAACAAGCCCTTTGTAAGAAGCTCAAGTCTTAGATGACCAAAATTAAGAAACTTGAGTACTGCCAAAATATTACCAAGAAACTTTTTATTTCGTCTGAAGCTTTTTATTTCTACTCGGTATGGCTTGAGTAATTTCTAAACAGAGGCATGGTTTCATAAAATTGGCTATGGAATGATCACGAAGGCATATGAGATCCCCACCGATAAATGCAACGTCAATCTGAGGAACTTACGAAACTTTCCGTACCCAAAATCCGATAACTTTAAGAAACTTTCAATAGTGGGTCAATTTCGTAGTTTCTAAAAAAATCAAAATGTGTTGGGCATTTTATAGTTAATCTCATCATTTGTAACTTATTAGTAGTTGCACGACCCTGTTAAAACACTTAAGCACGAAAAAAATGCATCTCTCTACAAATCTACACTATCATACTATCATTCTAATTTCGCTCTTGAAGAGGGACCACAATCTCACTACACAACTGACGTAAAGCTCACAAAAACCCTAGAGATCTTACGCGGTAGATGCTGTTACTACAGCTGCTTGTTCCTCCCCGTTTCTTTGTGCCCAGTTTCCCTTGTATCCCTATGTCCTGCAAATGGACGCAACAACAACTACCTTCACGGGTACAGGAAAATATGGAGGAACAAAGCTGCTGTAGGAACAACAACTACCGCATTTCTCGTGGTTTGCCTAAAACCATGCTAAAGCGTTAAAACTACAAAACATTCTAATAAACATTCTACGTGTTTTATAGAGCAATGAAACTGGGCCATATTTTTGTTCAAAGTATACTTTAACGATCAAAAAGAATGGTTTGGAATGGAGCATCTTCTTGCTTTGCAACGTCTTGCCACTGTAAACTTTTAGCGCGAATCTAAAAGAATTACGCAGGCAGAAAATGCCTTGAATGTCTAAGATTTGGATTCTGCAAGGGTCTCGAATATGCTGGCCCCAGACATCAACATTGACTTTGCTGGCATTGCAAAACTGGTAGACAAGCTTGATCTGCCACGATTGTAAGTCTTGCAACCGAACATTGCTTTGCACTGTCGCCTGAACACTGACCCGGTGACGCAGTAGAGAAACCAGTTGCTTGCAGAATTAATGATGATGCCATTTTTAGCAAAAGCGAAGGCCACTTCTGCATCATGCTGGTCTGGGCCACCGATCAATATCACACAACTGAGGATGCACTTCGGGAAGTAGAGGATCAGAAATGTGAAAGTGACAGCAAGAAGAACTATGGTCATTTGTCGATCTTGTCGCTTGCGGTCTAGTTTCATCGAGCCATTGCCTAGTTTCACAATGGCTTTGGTTTGCTTGATCAGTGACTTGATAATAATTGCATTCAACGCCACGACAATCAACCATTGGCCTAAGGTAAGGAAGATGCAATGAATCCAAAACTCGTAAATCTTCCCAGGGTTACTCTTGCCAAACTTGCTCTTCTGCAACTGATACTCATCGCTACCAAGTTTAATTGGCCGGTAAAAGAAGAAGTGTGGCAAGTTGATCAGAAAGGCTGCTACAATTATGCTGCCAATCCCAATGAAGACACGGGTAGAAGAACACCAGATTCTCCCTTTGAATGGGTATACAATCATTATGAAACGAGTTATGGTGACGCCTGCCATCATCCATATGCTAACCACTATCAGAAAATAATAAACTGGGTAGCCAAAATAGGAGTAGAATGCTGCGTAGGAGAATTTCTCCTTCACATCGGGATTATTACCAGGGATTGTGTTTGTTAGCAAGAAGAAGAGCAAGAGTGCGGCGTCCACAATCCCAAGGACGATAAGATAGATGGTTGTTGATGTTGATCCATGTTGTTTTGATTTCATGATTCTGCACCAGACGCATATTGAAATCAAGTTGCCGATTAGTCCAATGAGGGAAATTGTGATGCCGAATGGCACACTGAATATCCAACGTAGCTTGTCAATGTCCATCTGATATATAAGATGAGAGTAACATGAATTTAGGAACAACATTAGCAAAAATAAGACATCAATAAATTATTTCTAGTTAAGGGAGTGGTCATTAAAGGGTTTCTGAAAGGTTAAAAGCTTGGATTTGCGAAGAGCAAAACAATCTAAAATATCCCATTCAAATCGAAGTTGCACATGCACAGTGAACAATGGATAGCAAAAGAAAAAATGCTGAATCTGCGTGTTTGATTTGTTCTATTTATAGACAAGCCTATTTACACAGGCCGTGCGAACATTAACATGACAAGAATTCTGAAGAATTCTCAGAATTCTTAAGAATTGTCAAGAATCCTTTCAAAAATCATTGCGATAGGATTTCTTGAGTGAGATGAAAGACAGAAATGTTTTTAAACAAGAATTCTCAAGAAACTAACATTATTCTCAAGAATTCTTGAGAAAACTTGGCAGAAAAGCATATTAATGTGCCCAAGGCCCAAACCCTGTACGGTATATTTTGTTGATATGTTGATACCCTCAGTGGCAGACTGACTGCCATTTAACACACCGGGAAAAGCATCATCATTTATCATCATTATTATTATTTATACACGATACCACTTCAGCAAAAGGCCTAATACAATGTTTACTAATTTCATGAATAAAAATAACATCTATGATAAAACATAAGATCCTTTTGGAAGATTATAAAGTCCCTCTTAAATTATCTCGCGATTTTTGCGTCATGCGCGTATTTCCCTGCCTTGGTCCCTGACGAATGAAGCGAGCATAAGCAGGCCCGTCGGAAGCTGGGGGCTGAAGCCCCCCCCCAATAATTTGATGAAGTTTGTTAAAAAGTCAAGCTTATGGAAATGAAGACTTTAACTTATTTATACTACAGGAAGTGATCAGAGCTATCAAGCTATCACGTTTCTATTAAAAAACAGTCTATTTCTAAGTGATTTTGAGGTCCTATTTTCAAAATTTCTCGGGAAAAGCCTTCCGTTAGTCGCGATCGTTTGCTCCTTTAGATAGCAGATTCTTCATGATAGAGGCGTTTTCCAACGATCTAAAGGGCGTGGTCACAAAATTTTTCCCGGGGGCAAGCCCCCGGACCCCGATCTTTTCTCGCTCCGCTCGCATCTGGTTTCACACCCCCCCCCAATATGAATTTCGTTCCGACGGGCCTGATAAGAATGTCTGATTAAGATCAGATCTGAATATCGACAATTTGATCTGAATATCGACGCCGTCATAACCTCAAATTATTCTTCATGATTTAGTTAGCTGAAAGAGGACTGTATCTACCGAGGCGTGTATCATGAGCCAAAAAAGCGTACCAGATTTCGCGGATTTCTGAAATCCGTCGAAATTTGGTAGGGATTTCTGGATTTCTTGTGAGATTTGGCTTCTAATTAGTTGGCAAGTCCATTGATGAATTCATTAACGACTAGAGTTTGTTTGGAGCATTTAGCAATTAGTCTTAACGAGGAAATATCAATTGGCAACTCTTCAAAATCTGATAGATACCTCAAATTTCTTTCAATTGTTGTGACTGTATACATAGACAATGTCTTTAAGATACCTTGATTCAAGGTATCTTAAAGACATTGTCTATGACATTGACATTGTCTATGAATTGAAAGATATTCAAGTCTTGAATATCTTTCAATTGTTTTCATTGTGTGCATAAATAATGCCTATGATCCTTAATGATGTTGTTTTCCCAAAAAATGCATTCTTGAAATCATACATCACAGCGATTCATCACTGCATGCGCTTTCTTTATCTCAACGCTCATTAGCAGAGATCAAACGTTAATCAATCGCACTAATGAGCGTGACTTACTTACTTACTTACTTACTTAGTGACATCGGACCCACTTCTTAGATTACAAAGTACTTTGTAATAAAAAATGGGCTGTTCTTCCAGAGGGTCGTGTTTCAGTGTGTTTTTAGCGTTTTCAGCTCGTTAGGTGCACTTCGAAGTTCTTTTTTGAAGTGCCCGAGTGTTTGGATTTCTCTAATATTAGCTGGGATATCGTTCCAAGCCTTTAACCCTATTTTACCCTGGCGATTTCTTTGATGCTTTCTCCTGGGGGGGGGGACCATTATGGCCCCCCATGTTTATCTCCATAAATAGAACTCCTGTGCTGCTGCAACTGACCAGAACTGTACCTTCATCTATTAAAAGGGTAACCACAGAATTTGGTTGTAATTGATTACGTGGTTCGTTGCTAGGCAACCAAAACGTGGCAAGTGGTCACACATAAGCTTCAGTAGTGAAAACAAGAAAGCGCTAATTATTTTAGATTTTAATGATTAAAACTTTGAAAAATATGATAAATATGAAGAAAATATTATTGTTTATCTATCAAAAGTAAGTTTTTGAAAAATTATCATTATTCATTTTAAATATGACATAATCAATATGGGTGACGTCATGCACATTATTTTTGCTGATGTAAGCAAATTTGGAAATATTATACATCAAATGAAAGCTCTTTTAAAGACCAATGGATTAGTACCAATTATGTTACAATTCGATATAAAACAAAGGAATTATTAAGGTTTTTGTCATTTTCTTTGTTACCACTCTCCAAATAAGGTATTCTTCTGGTCACGTGACTTCATTTATGACAATGAAACATTTAAAATTTGATAGCCTATTAAATTTTAGGAAGAGTCAGTAAGTTTCAGCATTGCAGATCTTTTCAGCTAAGAGCTATAGTTCATGATTCAAGTGGGGGGCATAATGCTCCCCCCCCCCTCGGGTAAAATAGGGTTAACCCTATTAATACCGGGCTTTTTGGACCCTTGTAGTACCGGCTTCGTAAATAATGTAGATATAAAGGTTGAGACTTGGTACAATGGTGCACAGTAACAAAATCTACACAATAGGGCACTTTTTTATTCTTAATTGCATCCATGACGTCACTATGACGTCATAATGGCAGAAAAATGCGATATTTTCTAACTATTGGAAGTCGAAAAGACGTTGGTCACGTGATCAGTGTCTACCATTTTGAAAAAAAATCCAATTTTTAATTAGCCTATTAAATTTTAGGAAAAGTCACAAAACCTCAGCTCCTTATCTTACGATGTGACGACACTACATCAGATAATATTTGCCGCGGGCACTTTTTTCGGTTTTTTCGGTTTTGGACTCAATTTATTAATCCTCATCCACTCAGAGAGGTTGATCAGTTATTGCTGTGTGTCACGTACTAGTCTTTCTAAATCATCTGATGCAATCGTGATTTGTGTGTCATCATCCGGAGTTGAAATGTCAGAATATCAGGCTCTCTTGTTAAGCGTTTTCCTTCAAATTCGAGATTTGAGGGGATATCCCTGTGTTAGTGTTCTTATCTAAGACTTCGTTTATTGTTTTCCAAATTTTATTTGGATCTTTCTCGTTTTCTTTGATTAGCCCACTATAATAATCCTGAATGGCAATACGAATCCCTTTTGTTTCTTGATTACGTAGTTTCCTGTATGTCTGCCACATCTTCGGTTGCCCCTCGGCTTGCTGCTTCGCCTTATCACGTAAGGGCGCTGATGGGCGATTAAGCTGCTTCACATTGGGGTCAGTGAAACAGGCCCAACAAACTTTTGATGAGAAACAATTAGTTTTTTTCAAACCAACATCGTGATACTTTTTGAAAACACCTTCTTTATATTGAAAAACACAGTTGGTATCAGTGGTGTGGCCAGGTCAAGTTGACTAGCGGTATCAAAAGGAGAGGGTCTGGGGGCGAAGCTCTCAGGAAATTTTTGAAGCCATGCCTTCTACTTTGGCTGAGAACACTTCTCCAGATCCCATGTTTGCCGGTGCTAAAATAGAATTTTGAAAATTTTGTAACAGCTGTTTTGTAGATTAGCATCCCTAGTAAAATCTTTGAGTAAACGTCATTTACTTTGACTTAGAATGCCTCTTTCGATTCCATGTTTACCAGTGACAAATTGGCAACCTTGACAATTTTGGAACAGTTTTCTATAAATCATGAACTTTTGGAAAATTTTTGCGTAAACATCATTTACTTCGGCTTAGAATGCTTCTCACAATCCAATGTTTACCTGCCCCAGAAGCGCCGGGAGGGGGGCAAGGGGAGGGGGGGGCGGTCGCCCCCCAATATTCTCCAGGACCGATTTTCTAATTCTTCTAATTCCGGTATAAAATTGTCGGGGGGGGGGGGGGTAAGCTTAACGANATGATCCTCTAGGATTGGTTGGACCTCTCCTGCTGCCTGGTAGGAGGATCTTACAGCAGATTTCAGTCGACAAGCAAGGGTGGGACGAGCCATTGTCACAAGAGCAACGAACAGCATGGGAAAAATGGAGAGCAGATCTTGATGTCTTGCATCATATAAAGATTGACAGAAGTTTCACGCCACAATCTTTTGGTGAGATAAAATCAGTACAACTACATCATTTCTCTGATGCAAGCACTATTGGATATGGAGTTGCAAGCTACCTTCGTCTACAAGACACTGAAAATAGAATCAATTGCGCCCTTGTTATGGGAAAGTCAAGAGTTGTACCCAAAGATGCACCATCTATACCGAGACTTGAACTAACTGCTGCCACAGTTGCTACAAAAGTTGGATATCTACTTTACAAAGAGTTACAGATCAATGATGTGAAAGAATTTTTCTGGACTGACTCTCAAGTCGTCTTGAGCTATTTGAAAAACGAAAGAAAGAGATTTCATGCATTTGTAGCCAACAGAGTAAAGATAATCTGTGATTACACTGATGTGGAGCAGTGGAGATATGTGCCATCTGAAATCAACCCAGCTGATCATGCATCACGTGGTACAACAGGAAAGCAATTTACTGAAGCCAAGGACTGGCTGAAGGGACCGAAATTCTTATGGGATTCAGAAAGAAACTTTCCGTCAGAGAACGTGTCAACTGAAATAGATGAGGATGATAAAGAGGTAAAGAAGATCTTCGCAACAGAATTAACGCCTTTAAGAGAAGATAATCATGTTCTAGCTTCGTTAGAGAAGAATATCTCAAGCTGGTATCGTATGAAGAGGGTACTAGCACTAGTCATCGGGATCATCAAGAGAAAGAAGTTCATCAGAGAAGAACCAAAAGTTGAAGATTTGCAAAAAGCCGAAGAGAAGCTTATCAAGTGGATTCAACACAAAGAATTTGCAAGCACAATAAAGATTCTCAAAGACATAGATCCTGGAAGCATTGATAGAGAATTGGAAAAGAAAAAGAAACTTTTGTTACGCCAAAGAAGCAACCTTCTTCAGTTCGATCCTTTTCTTGATTCCAATAGCATTTTGAGGGTTGGAGGACGTCTACGAAGAGCGAAATTAGCTGATAACGTGAAGTATCCTATAATTATACCACATGGTGGAAAGATTCCAATTTTGATTGCAAGACATTGTCATGATCAAGTATATCACGCAGGAAGAGGAATAACTACAAATGAGATTCGAAGTTCAGGATACTGGATCGTAAGAGGTGGCTCAATTGTTCGACAAATAATTTCAAAGTGCACAGTTTGTCGCTTTCTCAGAGGAAGACTTGGCCAACAAAAGATGGCAGATCTGCCTGCAGACAGGACTTTGCCGGCACCCCCATTTACTCACTGCGGCGTCGATTATTTTGGCCCATTTCTGATCAAAGAGAAAAGAAAAGAAGTCAAGCGATATGGTGCTCTTTTCACTTGTCTCAATTCACGTGCAGTACATATAGAAGTAGCAAATTCTCTGGAGACTGATTCATTTATAATGGCTTTGAGGCGGTTCATCAGCATTCGAGGAAACATCAGATCCTTAAGATCCGATTGGGGAACGAATTTTGTTGGAGCAGAGAGAGAGTTGAAAGAAGCAGTTAAGGAGATGGATCATGAAAGAATTAGAGATTTCCTGTTACATGAAGGATCAGACTATCTTGTAATTCGATGGAAGAGAAATCCACCTGCGGCGAGTCATATGGGTGGAGTTTGGGAAAGACAGATAAGATCCGTCCGATCAATCCTTTCTTCAATGTTCAAGACACACGGCAGCTCTTTGAGTGACGAAGCTTTCCGCACACTTATGGCGGAAACTACTGCAATAATCAATTCAAGACCCTTGACGATAGATAATCTTGATCGGCCAGATGACCCGTTGCCACTTTCCCCGTCAAGTTTGCTGACAATGAAGACCAAGGTAATATTGCCTCCGCCTGGAAATTTTCAAAGAGCGGACATGTATTCAAGGAAATATTGGCGTCGTGTTCAGCATCTTGCAAACGAATTTTGGCAGAGATGGCAGAAGGAATACCTTGTCAATTTACAACGTAGGACCAAATGGAATGTTCCACAGAAGAATTTCCAGAAAGATGACATTGTTCTGATCGCTGAAGATAATTTGCCGAGAAACAAATGGTCAAAAGCTAGAATCGTTGACGTACGAAAAGATGATCAAGGCGTCGTTCGAAGCGTGAAAATGAAGACTACAAGTATGCAGTTTGATGGTCGCAAGGCAATTGAAAGACCGGTTAACAAGGTGGTCTTACTGTACAGAGAAGAAGGAAAGGATGACTGTGAATAGTGAAGTTCGAACATGAGGTTCTTTCCCCATCGAAGGAGCCACGAAGTCTTTATTCCATGAGAAAAACATTTTAACATTATGTCATGTTTTTGGGGAGCCAGATGTTGTGGTCTCACCTCGCGTTATGACTTTTATATAATTAGAGGGGGCGATTCGTTGCACCCCTCGGACCCCTTGAGTGGAACAGTAGAATAACAATATTGAGTTGAATTGCGATTCACTGCGATTGTTTTGGTTCGAACCTTTTGTTGTTTGAACAATACAGCTTTATGACTGCTATAGCCCGTATCGGAGCGTGGAGGCGCTCCCTGGTGACTCGTAAAACAGGTTGTTTACGTCGTTGAACTTGGTTGAACTTTGTAACGGTGATAGGCTTACAGGTTATTTTTATGTGCGAAAAAGGACATCAATGGACAATATTTGTAAGTAGTTTATTTGTTTATTTATTCGTTTATTGATTCGTTTATTCCTCGTTGTTTTCGTTGTTTTCGCAAAGTTACTTAATGTGTTTATTTGTATTTCTGTTGTAGCGAAAACCTATATACTATACTATGCTATACTTTACGTCTATGCCGATCTTAACATACACTAGCAAAAGGAAGTTTTGAGTTATTTCGAGTTGTCCTCATTTCGTCGAATTTATGGAATTTTACATTTACTGAGGGAACGTGCCCCCTCACATACTGATCGACTGATCCACTCGACTGATCCAGTCGAATATGCGACCATTGTGCGACTTGGCTTAAAACGTCGCATTTAATTAAGTTTTAGTCGACTGAAATTGAGAGGGGTCATTATGTTTGCCGTGTGTTTGCTATTGTACTCTGAGCTTGTCCATTTTTCTAGTTGAGGATGCAAACTTGCGCGCCAATATTTATTGTGAAACAAAGGTAAAGATGGCGGCGTATCACCATGTCATTCAAGAAAGCTCTGAAATTTATCGCAGCAGCAGTTTGGACGAAGGTCTACAAGATGAATTTGACGAGAGAAGTTTAGGTGGAAATAGTGATGCTGGAGATGGAGAAAACAGTGCAAACAGCGACGAGGAGACTGATTTCGTGGTGGATTCGGATGAACTGCACATGAACTGCAGCAAAAGATTACACTGTTTCTTCCTGTCTTTTTGCCTCTTCGCCACCAATCGTTTCAGCGAGGAGGAAGTCTGCGACACAAATTGCTGCTGCACAGTTTCAACCACATGTTTTCTGACCGCATCTTGGAAGTTTGTTTTCATTTCTGGCGCTTAGACTCGAGCATGCGCACTGAATTATGTTCGACTAAACAATCAATTAAATGCGATGTCTAAAGTCAAGTCACACAATGGTCGCATTTAATAACATTTTAAGTCGACTTAAATTTAATTTTTTTCGACACGACTATAATGTGACGTATAAATCCAGCCTAAAGAATGTACAAATAGGTAAGGAGTAAAACAAGGTACAGGAACCCTTACAGTGCAGGCCTTGCGCATATTAACATGTTTTCCTGCCTAGGAATTCTTAAGAATTCTTGGGAAAATTTCTAATTTTTGATTTTTATGAAGTTATTGTTTGAAAATTTTACATTCTTCTATATCATTTAAGAATTCTCATTAGAATGTTAAGAATTCTTGTGAATTCTTGTCATGTTGGTAGAACAAAGATGTTACTGTATGAATTAAGACCATGGAAAGATAGAGTATAAATATATGGAGTAGGGATAGTACATCGATTTCTCAAAGTATAAGAAGACATTTAAAGGTCAAATAATGTGTATGAAATAAGATAAATTTTGGTACACATCCTCTTGGTATGGTAAGTAAATGGAAATTAAATGATTGGCAAGGTAAAGCAGAGGCTGGAGACTAATACTTGAGACTGAAGGAGCTTTCCGCTCTTTCCTCCTTCCCTTTGTCTTCCTCCGCAGTGATGTTTTGTTGGCTATTATCATAATGATTATTATAGTGACAGTAGAGGCTGTATGTAGGCTATGCTAATTGATACTAATATAGGCACATTTTCTACAAGGTTTAAAGATGATCAACATTGGCTACTCCAGAAGCTCTACGCAGGAGCTAGGAATGTTGGAGTGCGAGCGAAGCGAGCGCTTTTACTTCCTAATTTTTTCAGATTTAACGAACAATGGTAGCCTGCGTGTCGGAGGCTACTTTTTTGTTCACATGACCAAAAAGCACCTATATACTACAAATGATTGGCTGGTTTTGAATTGAAAGTTGGCTAGCGCAGCAAAAATTGGTCAGGTTGCTGTCGATGTTTCGCTGGGATCTGCGGAAGGAAACATCACAGGCACTAGATGCTACCTTCGCAGTTGTTATGAGGCGTATTGTTGCAGTTAAAGCTTTCAAAGTGGTTGATGAGGGAGAAACTGGCTGCAGGCGGGTCAAACGCCAATTGGAAGCAGATCAATAATTCTTGATTGGGGGTGTACAAGAATCTCAACAAGATCGTACAGAATGTGCAGGACTTCGACAAGCTTTTGGAGTTCTTGGGAAGCAGCGCTGCTTATGAAGCTGTTTGTGAAGATGATAATTGAAGGTGAGTCGAAAGGTAATTGACTGAGTTAAAAGTGGCTAAAGCAAGGGGCATAGGCAATTGCAGTTGAGAGTCGTTGCAATGAAAGTGCTTGCTTGGGTTTAAACAGAGAGCAAATATCCACGCGGGTGCCTTCCTTCGGTCTATTTAAAGCCAACATTCATCAATTGCCTTTAAAAATTGAACTTGAGTTTTACATCTTTAAGTCAAGGTAGCAAAAGGATAAATAATTAAATTTGACTAAGACAATTCCATGAAAAGGTCGTCTTCCTGCCTAAATTTATTCTAAAGGAAAAGAGTGGTTTATTCTAAACGAACAATCACTTCTCTGCAGGAACGCCGGAGTGGGGGCGCGGGGGGAATCACCCCTCTTGCCCTTTCCTAAGAGGAGCAATGGGGCAAAATTGATCTTTTAATGAAAAATGAAAATTTACTTTAACAATGTTTAATGCGATATAACGGAAACAATTGATTGATTGATTGATTGATTGATTGATTGATTGATTTCAAATATTTAAGGAGGGTTGCCCTTCAGCAATACTGATTTTCAAGGGGCCCTCCATTACAAAATTTACAAAAATTAAAATACTATTATGACCTAAAATAACCTAATACAATTCAATTTCTAATATATTAATAAAAACCCTATAATCTAAAATAAATAATTACAATAAAAGAAAATCCATATGGCAAACACATTATTTACAGCAAGCTACCCCTATATACGTTGTTTAAATCCGTTTAAGGAGGATGCCAGCTTACACTCAGCTGAGAGGCCATTCCAAGACTTGGCACCTCTAAACGAAAAAGATTTCTGTCCATTTTTGGAGTTTTTCTTTGGTAACCTTAGGTCAGTTGCTGTATTCCTAAGATTTCTAGAGGTCAGCTGGGATGTTTTTGTGAAAAGATTACACATGTATTGTGGAGCCAGCTCATGCAGAGATTTGAAGACCATAATATTAGACTCACTAGCAATTAGTTCATCAATGGTCTTCCAACCAAGCTTTTTGATAAGTGGCTGGCCCGGGGTATCAAAGCTGCTGCCAGTTACAATACGGGCAGCTCGGTTTTGCAATTTTTGCAGCTGGTTGATCTCAGTGACACCACAGCAACCCCAGACTGAACAACAGTAGCGGAAGTGTGGCTCCACAATACCTGTGTACATGGTCCTAAGAGTTTCTTCTGGCAGAAAGGATTTTGAATGCTTCAAAAAGCCAATTGCTCTTGAGACCTTGGAAGAAACTGTCTTAATGTGTTCCTTCCAATCCAAAGAGTTGTCTATATGGACACCAAGATATTTGGTTTTTTGTACAACTTCAAGCTCAATATCCCGAATTTTCAGCTTCAAAGATTCACTTTTATCTTTTAGAGCTTTATGCTTTGGCTTTGTGGAAATAAGCATGGAATGAGTTTTCATTACATTAAGAGAAAGCTTGTTGCCTTTAAGCCATTTT
>REGM01000352.1:126519-139408 GCA_004194415.1 Aurelia aurita
AAATTTCGACAACGAAGTTGGCACAAGATGACGTACTTATCGACGCGTCCAGAGGTTGGTCAAATAAGAAATATCTAACTGTTTCTAACATTTTGGTACGTATAAATTAAAAAACAAATTAAAAACAACAAAGTTAAAAAAAAAATAACACAACAGTGAAAAACATTGCCTGTGAGGGTACTACACGGAGTGTAAACTGTGGCGGAAGTGCTTTTTAATCACTTGCTCCCATAGGCTCGTTATTTCTAGCAACAAGAGTTTTTCTTGGATACCATATCAATACCAATCGGGGGTAAAAATATTTCTCAAAATCTTACTAAGATTGGTAGACTGTCAACAAGGCCCCATCCCAAGAGCTTGGGAGCAGCCTTCGCGCACTCTGCTAATCTCCAATGGGGAAATTTACAACAACCTGTGATTACTTCCAAAGGGGCCGTACCAAGATATATCATACTTGGGAGTACCCCTGCGGTTGACGTAGCAGAACCTTGTGTTTTCCCCGGAGGTTCCCACATAAATTTCCTATCCGTAGATAAGGGAGATGCCAACAACCCTGTGATTACTTCCAAAGGGGCCGTACCAAGATATATCATACTTGGGAGTACCCCGGCGGTTGACGTAGCAGGACCTTGGGATTCCCCCTTGGGGGCCCTTATAATATATCTTTAGCTAGGGTAGCACTATCTGTCACGTGGTTGCACTTCCAATACCCCCACTTTCACAATCGTAGTTATTTCTTGTAGTCGAAATATGTTGCGTATTTTATAAAGCTTTGAGTTTTACCATAACGTTATTGTTCAAATTATGAAATTATGTGGCAAGCGAAACAGTGTTCTCTCCCTGTCTCTACTGCACGAACGACTGGTCCCCCGTTATCAGATGAACGAGAGGAATTAAATAGAAATTTAAGGTTGAATGACTTTTGATTGTGTAAAATTCCCCCGCTCGGAAAATTCCACTGACTGGAAATCAGCCTTGACCCTAACCCTTACCCCATGGCACACAAGGCACAAGGTGCCGATATTGGAAGTTGATCTGCTACAATGCAGACTAGCCTATAACTGTTCTGGAAAACTTTAGGTTGGAATGACCGCGTGTAGACAATGGAGCAAACTATATTCAGATATTAAACAAATGTAGGACAATACAAAATATTTATTCATCTTTTGCCTTTTACTCTCCAAATTCCTTGCGAAGTGTCTTCTAATGAAACCATAACATTATCATTACCTCTGTGTAATCTCTCAATATGTATCACATTTCTTTGCCTTTCCATTGCTTCCTCCTTCCTAGCTTGCTTCCTCTTGCACAATAATACAATCAGCAAACACGTGAAGAACAGGAACAGTAGTCCTCCAACAACTGCTGGGATTATTATTTCAATAAATGTCCCTGGGAAGAAATAGATTTTTTACTACGAAGTCTTGCTCGAGACTAACAACCTGTGAGAAAGATTGGCCTGACATCTACCGAGTGACGCAATAAAAGTGAAACTTCTTGAAAATTCACTAAAATTTGACTATGTTACCGATCTTTGAATTTTTTGTTTGTTTGTTTGTATCAAGGACCATATTCATTTGATAGAAAATCGCCATCTTAATGAGCAAATCGCTATCTTGGGAGAGAGACGACAGAATTACGGCACGAATAAGCATATTTCAACCAAAAGTATATGCAACATAGATATAAAATATAATACTCTTTGGAAAAAAGTTATATATTGCGATTTCATATGAACGTTTGAGTTCTACTGTACATTATGTACAAGAAATAAAAGCTCAGTCAAGTATATAAGAAATCAACTTAAGTGAATTTTTAATTCATTTTTATAGGATTGTGTTTATCCTTTTCTTTTCATACAAAATCCACTCAGCGAGCCCTTCTGGCATATGCAACGAGCGACCTAGCCATCCTGGTTACATGGCATCTTGTGTGGGTTGATTGTATAGAACTGAGGCTTAGCTATTCGGCCGTAGAATATTTGTCTTCGCAAATTGTCGCTACTTGCTTTGTAGTGGCATGTTAATCAACGAGAACGATACTTTGCAACTGGTTTTCATCGCTATTTATACAGTCGAATATTTGGCAGAATTCCACAATATGTAAAACAATGGCGCTCCGTATCAAAGAATTGTTGCAAAAGAACTACAAGATCTATTTTCGTAACTCTAAAATTATCAAACCGGGGAAAATCTTAAAATAATCATATGAATAGCCTCTGCAATTAGTCTGCTGTCAGTTTTTATTACACGGCCGCAAACTTTACTGGGCCATCTAATGAAGTCGAAGTATAGAGCAGTGGGGTTTCCCTTCCGCATTATTAAAGATCGAGCATATTCCATTTCTTATTTAAAGAAAACTTACGTTTCTTCCTGCACCTTCCTTTTCGAAATTCAAATCTCTTTTTGCATCTGCATTCATAGCCAGCATCTGAATTGGAAGCTACACAAGCAGCACGTCGACCACAACCATGACCGCCTGTTTCACATAGGCTGCTAGCTATAGAAAACAATGGAAATAAACAATAGAAACAATGCGAATGGAACTGCAAAATGTGCAAATATGAAACATCAGTGGCGTCGAGTACTTCCTGTCTTCATGATTGTTACCTTTGGCGCATTTCCCCTCCAAGACCCCCTCCAAGACCCCCTATCGTGAGCTACCACCCAGTTATCTTTGGGCTGGATTAAAACCTGAAAACAACCTTGTAAACAACCTCTATAGAAGCTGGCTGTGGAAAAATTCTGGTCTAAAACTGGATTTGCCACTAGATGCAGAATGTCGCACGCGCTACAGTTTCGATGTAAACAAAAGATATCGCTCTTTGAATGACATCGCCTTGGACTAAGTCAAACAAATCAGTTCAAAATGTAGCAAGTTTGAAGGAAATTTAAATTCCTACATTTCTCGTTCAGAGTAAAATAAGCGTCATCTTCTTCCAGTCCATGTTTTATAAGGATTTAAGATAGCGATAGATTTGAAGTCGCCTTGGGAAATCTATTGTTTGCAAACAGATAAATCGCGAGCTCCACTGCAATACTACCGGGGGAGTCAGAAAAATTGTGGGGCGTTTAAGAAGCCATATTCTCGCCAAAAACAAGTCAAATCGGGAGTGTTGAACGCTTATTTTGCAGAAGAAAGGTTGAATTGGCTATAGATATTTAGTTTGTTAAAATCGGTCATTTTTTCCTTATTTATTTGCGATTTTGTGATATAGCGATTTTGGTGAAAAGTATCGCTAGTAAAAGAACTTTCAGCTTGCTAACAATGACAATTAAATGACTAGTCCCCTAGGGACACAACATAAGCAATATATTAGCTTTTCATTTTGTGCTCTAACACAATGCATGCCTTGTTTCAAATTCTTGGCAGAGAAACACTATGATTGTCATGGTTTAGAAGGTCATACGAGCATGAATATGAATCTAATCGAAGGCCAATTTTAGCAATCTTGCGAAACACAATTTTACTAGAATCGCTCGTAATTCTGGAACAGAAAGACCGATTTCGACCAAACAAATTTTCATATCTATGTTAGCTTTTCTTCTATACAATGAACTTCAAAGAAACGAATTTTCAGATTAAACTGCATCAATAAAATTAGCAAACACTCCACATTTTCTCTGACTCACCCAGTACATAAAATATAAACAAGTAGTCAAAAATCTAGTAGACTTAGTTTAAACGTTCCGAGTGGTGATCTTCATCAATAAAACAATGTAAACAAGCATATTCTAGCCTGCGTGCAGACTATACCCCCTAGAAAAAGGAATAGTCTGCGCAGTGGAGCTCAATTTCGTGTAGTGCGTGCGTCAGCATTCATTTTGCAGTACTGATAACAAAAGAGAACTGATTGTTGTATTGGCCAATAACATCGCCTTCCCTGAAAAAGAGGAAGCAATCAGATTTGAGACCGATATCATGTGACAACAGCTGAGGTTTTGCTTTGTTTACCAAGCAAACATTATCAATAAGACAATACGCTGGAATTTTAAGTACCCTTATGCAAACAATAAAAGACGCCAAGCACAAAGGCTCATTCAAACTGTCCATTGAATTGAAATGCTGACGCACGCACTACACGAATAAATTGAGCTCCACTGCGCAGACTATATCTTTTCCTGAGGGGGTATAGTCTGCACGCAGGCTAGAATATTCTTGCTCCTTTTCAAAATTTCGTCTTTCCAAGATAATTTGGAATCCAGCCTCTAGTCATATCATCTAAACATGGACTGGAAAGAGGTGGCGATGGTTCAACTCTGAGCGAGAAACGACAAAATAAACACATTTTGCAAACAGCTTTTTGGACTGCGGACATAGCTTAACTGACCTAGTAGCACCTCAAAAGATTGTTTGGATTTTCAGCTAAGTATTGATGCAAACGTTTTGTTGACAATCTTTATTGGTTCGAGAAAGCATGGCGCGATGGAGATAGTGTAGCTTTTTTGAGTCACCTGGCAGATACCAAAACTTGCTCAATGTATTAGATTTTCATGGATAAATCAAAGCAAGTATATCTTAAATCCATCTGTTCGATTAGTGAGTAGAATTTTCTTTAAAAGGTGCAATGTTTTTTATTCACTTGCTAGAGCAACAAAAACGGATTAAGAAGAAATAAATTCTTACCTCGAACAACGGGATTCTTAGTAATGTCAGGATTCAATGACGAAAACAGAGAAAGATTGCTTGCAACAGCTGCAACCTGATCAAGGCTATACGTAATTTTTCTTTTGTATAGAAGGTAATACGTAGCAATGACACTTCCTCTCTCTAACTTTGCAATTTTCACTGATCCTATATCTTCTGCTATCGTTGAGCGTTGATAGATCTTTATCAAAACATTTTCAATTTCTTCTGCTTGTGTCGTGAATGAACTTGACCTTGGGTCTCTAAATCTCGAAACAAATTTACGCTGGAGTGCAAAATTGGTGACCCGAAATATCTGCTTGGCTCTGACACATTTCCCTTCCCTCTTGAATCGACCACCAGCGCATCTACAGACATGGTTCCTTGGCATGTTACGACACACAGAAAATCTTGGGCATAGCCTTTTTGCACAACGATCTACAAACAGAAAAGACTTTGATTACCGTAACGTAACTTAAATTAAGTAATAAACATTCACCTAAGAATTGAAGGAGCAAGGATCTTTTTGCAAAACATAGATTTTCTAAGACGACTTCAAATCTATCTCTTTAAACCTTACAAAATGTGGACTGGAAAAGGATAATTATTCCACTCTAATTGAGAAAAGAAGAATTTCATGTTTTCTTTAAATCCAGCTCAAAGGATAGCCATAGCTCAAACTGACAAAACAACATAGACTTTCTAACTAAATAATGATACAAAGCATGTGTCGATAACTCTTAATTTCAGGAAGCTAGTTATGATCCAGCTCGTCATGTTTTTTATGTCATTCGGTAGAAATAAATTGTTTCAAAGTGTTAGATGAACAAAGCATTTCATTTAAATATAACATGCCCCTTTTTCATAGAACATACCCCTTAATTGCACTATTCTTATACTGTAAACCCAACAATAAAAACATTTGCTAAGCTTAGCTCAAAAAGTGGTGGCTCTTATATACAGGGTTTCATTGTATTTAAAGAGGTACGAGGACAAATATCAGATCATACCTACGCAACCAAATGATCCAAAGGTATTTACACAAGCCCTAAAAGATGGG
This sequence comes from Aurelia aurita, assembly GCA_004194415.1. Classification (NCBI taxonomy): domain Eukaryota; kingdom Metazoa; phylum Cnidaria; class Scyphozoa; order Semaeostomeae; family Ulmaridae; genus Aurelia; species Aurelia aurita. The sequence goes on from REGM01000352.1 coordinate 132,206, forward strand.
CAGGGCGCATTTAGCATGCATTCGTCTATGTCTCTACATAACGTGCCATTACCAACAAAGCCTTTTTTGCATTGGCACTTGTATGATCCATCTGTATCAATACAAATAGCTTGGCGATGACACGTGTTCTTAACTTTGCATTCATTGGCGTTGTCACAAGAAGTCCCATTGCCAGTGAATCCTGATTTGCAAGCACAATGATATGTTCCATTCACAACACTACACCCTGCATTAGCATGGCATGGATACACTGGTAATTTGCATTTGTCCATGGCTACAAAAAAACAGCATCAACATGAGTTAAATACAGAAGGGTAATAAGTTAGACTTTAGCATAATAACCACTAAGAGGAGCAGCGTTATTAAAGTAAATCAACATAATTAAAAGTAGCTTAGCTAGGGGGACTGGGGTAATCTAAATAAAGCTTATTGTATTTAATGTTCTCGATCGATGAAAACAATAGGAACACAAGAGGCGCGTGTTCTTCTTTTGTGTTATGTTTAAACTAGATCGCTAAATCTCTGTTCATTTACTTTTAACACTGACTACAGAGAATCAATTTAATGATCAAAAGCCATTTTTCTAGAACAAAAATTTTGTTAAATACTTGCGCTATAGGGACCAGGGACATCACTAAAACCCGCCAATGTTTAACAGATCTTAGGGACAGTTCATTATTTACAGATGGGTTGGTACCGAAGAGAAATGTTTTCTGGTCCCAAAAATCTTCTTACCCAACTCAAAAGGTAATGGAAAAACATTTATCTAACCTTTTTATGTCAGAAAATTTATCTTATCCAACCCATTTTTCTTCGGTACCAACCCCTCTGTAATTACTGGGAATTTTGATACACACCGCATTGAGAATTTCAAAACGCATCGATGACGCTTCAAATTGTTAACCCTTGGCGATGCGACCAAGATAAATGTGTAGCAAGACGTTCCTTGCAAAAAATATTTCGATTGCATTGGCAATACCTATTTGCCGTAGAAATCTCTTTGTTTGCAGCCGATTATCACTTTTGCTTAAGTCTGCCCTTTTCTGCCCTTTTTCATTGCATAAGAGGCCTCTAGTTTACAGGAGCCGGTTCCAAAAAGATCTGCATTCATTTGAGGTTCATTTACAAGGGCCGGTCCTAAAAATATCTGCATTCATTTGAGGTTCATTTACAAGAGCCAGTTCGAAAAAGATCTGCATTCATTTGAGGTTCATTTACAAGGGCCGGTTCCAAAAATATCTGCATTCATTTGAGGTTCATTTACAAGGGCCGGTCCTAAAAATATCTGCATTCATTTGAGGTTCATTTACAAGGGCCGGTCNATCGATGACGCTTCAAATTGTTAACCCTTGGCGATGCGACCAAGATAAATGTGTAGCAAGACGTTCCTTGCAAAAAATATTTCGATTGCATTGGCAATACCTATTTGCCGTAGAAATCTCTTTGTTTGCAGCCGATTATCACTTTTGCTTAAGTCTGCCCTTTTCTGCCCTTTTTCATTGCATAAGAGGCCTCTAGTTTACAGGAGCCGGTTCCAAAAAGATCTGCATTCATTTGAGGTTCATTTACAAGGGCCGGTTCCAAAAATATCTGCATTCATTTGAGGTTCATTTACAAGGGCCGGTCCTAAAAATATCTGCATTCATTTGAGGTTCATTTACAAGGGCCGGTCCTAAAAATATCTGCATTCATTTGAGGTTCATTTACAAGAACCAGTTGCAAAAAGATCTGCATTCATTTGAGTTCACATGGTCTTCACAAAATCAGCCCTTGTTCATTGAATACGAGGTCTCGCTTACGCGAGACTCGTCCCAAAATGATTTGCATTCATTCGAGTTCGCATAGGCATTCTGTTTACACAAGAATTGCGTAAAAATCTTGCGTAACCGTACTCAATTTAGGTTACCTAGCCGTACTCAATTGTGTTCAACTAGGAAAGCGCACTCGTTTCAGACCTGTCTCACTTGGTCTCATGTAAACACCAAAAAGAGGATCTTTTTTAGTACAGTGCAACTCACGGGCTGGGTTCTCTCGACTTTGAGGAAGATACAATATTGAATACAAATCATTTTGGTTTGAACTTTAATTTTTACTTCGATTGCTTACCAAGGAAATTAACAACAAAACATACCTTTACAAAATGTACCATTACCAGTGAATCCATCCTTACACTTGCATTTATACGATCCTTCTGTGTTAATGCAAACTGATTCATTGTGGCATTCATTAGTTCCAGTTTCACATTCATTCATATCATAACAACTCCTGGTACCATGTTGCTTAAAACCAGACATACATGCGCAACTGTACGACCCATAGGTATTGTTACATGTTGAATTCATTGCTGTGAAGTACGAGGTTGAATTAGATTGACTAGATTAAGTTAGATTAGATTAGATTGATTGGGTAAGGAGGTTAGGAAATACCAAGTTTTCTCATAAAGATTAATCTGAGATCTTTACTAATGAGGTATAATTAAGCTTAGATCAAACATTTAATCTTTGTGTAATCAACGGAGACTGTCTCAAACACTACTAGGCTTTGTTGTCATTAGATCTGACATGTTCCGCAAGATTTAGAAGTAATTTCTATCGCAAGTGCCAAAATTTTCCTTGCTTCCTTGAAAATGAACTGATAGTCAACAACTATTTGAATTTCCTTACTGTATCCAGTTGACTATGGAGATAATCTTATGAAAGCTCGATAGTTAATTAACCCTATTCAGCCCGGGTAAAATTTTTACTTACTTTGGTCCGAGGGGGAGCTAGTTGCCCCCCCCTGTTTATCTCAGAAATGAGAAATGGTCTGAAGATGACACTTAGAAAATTGCATTAGGGACCAAAGGAGAATCTAAAAATAGCAATAGTTAGTAATTTGTCACGTGATTCGTTGCTAGGCAACCAAATACAATAGCAAAATCAAGGAGAACAAGCGACTGTTCTTAAACGCCAGATATTTACTGATTTGTTAGAGATATGTAGCTAATAATGCTGCAAAAGTGGTGGTCATGAGTCTATAAAGACATTTTAATTGATAATTTGAATTTTGACAATTGCATCTGCTAATTATGGCTAATTACGCCCAATTTACGGACACTAAATAGAATGGAGACAATAGTTACAGTGATAAATTATATTTTTTTACTTCTAATCATTAAAATTAGACATCTCAATTCATGATCACACCATTTTGAGCAAATTTTAATGGATAATATACTAATTTGTACAAAATATGACGTCATCAAGTTGTATGACGTAATAGATATTAAAACTTGCTGATGCCAGCAGATATTAACAAACTATATATCAAATGAAAGCACTCTTCAAGACAAATCGAATGGTGTATATAACTTTGCATTCTAAGCTACTGGTGAGAAAATAACAGAGGATTTACGATTTTATTTGTGACCAGTCTCCAAAAAAGGGCATGCAGAGGTCACGTGACACAACAATAGACAATTTTAAAGTTGATAGTTATGTAGCCTATTAAATTTTGATAAAAATCAAGAAGTTTTAAAGTCACATCTTTCATGGCTAAGATTCTATTAAAAAAAGTTTGATAAGGGGGCCATAATGGCCCTCCAGCCCTTCAGGCTTAATAGGGTTAAGAAATGAGTCACAAGGGGATAAACTTTCCTTTGAGAGGGCTGTCAAAAAAGAGAAGAACCTTTTGGCACACCTGGTACAGTAACAAGATCAATTGGAAATAAGAAAGTGCACTTACCACACAAGGTTTTATTTCTGCATTCATCGATATCACTGCATAAAGTCCCATTGCCAGAGAACCCAGTCTTGCATCTGCAAGAGGAATAGCCATTTCTTTCGATACAGACTGCATTTGTGTCGCAGATGTTACCGCTGGAGCATTTATCGGTTATTGTGCAATTGGTTTGGTTACCTGAGAAGTTTCCACGGCACAAAGTCGAATTCGTACCAGTTGCATTCCCGCAAGTAGAATTGTTAACACAAGGCATTGTTTCATTTGCATGATTACCAGATTCTGTAATCATAATAAGATAGAATGATATATTGCAAGAAATCTTAATATAGATCAGTGGTGAGCACACACATATTCGCACAATATTTCAGCCAGAAGTTACTTATATTGAAACGTAATATCGTATCCATGTTAGCAAACATATTTATGTTTGATTTAACCTTCAGACGTGCCAAAAATCTTAAGGACATGAGGGTCAGGACTAAGCATGCTCCCATGCAGCAGGATTCTGTCAAGGGTTGCTATTGATGCGGCAAAGCTCGTTGTCAAGTTTGTCAGTTTATGACGGAAGGGGATAAGTTTGTTTGTCACGTTACTGGTATGGAATAACTCTTGGTTTCATTGTGATCCGTCAGGTCTTGCTTATTTGTTAGGTTGCAAGATTTGTGGCATGCAATATATGGGTAGCACTTTTCTCCCTTCCGTATTAGTTTTAACAATTACAAGTCGTTTAGGCAGGTTTTTTCAAATATTTTTCATACGTAGGCCATCGCTTTTTTCAGGAGGACGTTAGGTTATTGATAGGTTGTATTGAGTTTCTAGGGTTAGGGACATTTTCTGGCCGTTTAAGTTAGATACTTTTGCATCATAGGGACTCAATGCCAGACTTGTAGATTCCTCGCAGCATTGTATTTTGCAACGACTTTATCATTTGCTGTTCTTCTTTGTTTGTGTGTTTACATGGTGTCAGCGTGTTTAGGGATCTGTACCTCTTTCTTTTTTTCTTTTTAATAAATCCAGACTTCTTTCCTTATTGTAGAGTGTTTCCTACCACTCTTGGGATAGGTGGCAACCTATCCTTTGGTCGGCGTTTCCTTTTCATTCCTTAGGTCCCCTTGTTAGGTTGTTTTTCTTTTGCCATATTGTAATCTAGGTATATAGGTAGACCCCAAATTATTGTAAGAACAAGTCATTGATCAACATCACAGATCGAAATGTTTGAAACAAGTTTACTACTGTATATTTCTTTTAAATAAAGTAAAAAAATTCTTCTTTTAAATTTTATATAGTTAGTGAAGGAGCTTATGATCAGTCATGTTAGGCTTATTTTTAATTTTTTCCTAAATATACAACGTATCTTACCTCTGCAAAAAGTGCCATTTCCAACAAAACCACGGGAACACTGACATGAAACCAAAGCANTAGGTTGTTTTTCTTTTGCCATATTGTAATCTAGGTATATAGGTAGACCCCAAATTATTGTAAGAACAAGTCATTGATCAACATCACAGATCGAAATGTTTGAAACAAGTTTACTACTGTATATTTCTTTTAAATAAAGTAAAAAAATTCTTCTTTTAAATTTTATATAGTTAGTGAAGGAGCTTATGATCAGTCATGTTAGGCTTATTTTTAATTTTTTCCTAAATATACAACGTATCTTACCTCTGCAAAAAGTGCCATTTCCAACAAAACCACGGGAACACTGACATGAAACCAAAGCAGATAACTGAATGCAGTTTGCATATTTGTGGCAGTTATGCTCTGTTTTGTTGCATGTTTCTACCTTTTGGCAATCTGTACCATTTCCAGAGAATCCATGATCACATTGGCAAATGAAAGACCCGGCTGTATCAATGCACGATGCATTTTGAGGACAGGTTGTGTCAAGTAAACATTCATCTATATTGGAGCAATTTGTGCCATTCCCAGTGAAGCCATGATCACATTGGCAAATGAAAGACCCTGCTGTGTCACTGCATGATGCATTACGAGGACAGGTTGTGTCAAGTAAACATTCATCTATATTGGAGCAATTAGTGCCATTCCCAGTGAATCCAGAATTACACATGCAAAATTTCGAACTGCCATTTCGGGTGCAATTTGCATTCTCGTGACAAACAGTCGCATTTGTGGTTGGATCAAGGCATTGGTTAAGAAGCTGGACTGCATCGACACCTTTTCAATAAAAAAAGAATACAGCAGGTTAAATATTAAGTTATTATAAATAGAAAGGGTTCTAGCCTTGTCTTTGAATTTTTCAAGATTTGAGAAAGGGTTCATAGCGTTTTGTTATCAACAAATTACACTATCAGCCACTTTTCAAGTGCAGAACAAATTAATTACAGCGTTACAAAATTTTCGTGCAATGTTTACTTGATTTTGAAACTGTTGGAGAACGAAAGAAGTGCTGTTTTTTGACACAAACAAGGTCTCAAACTCGACGTGAGTGGCCGAGCGGCTTATACAGTTTTTCATAAGGTGACTGAAGTTAAGCTCGGTCGAGTGAGGTCAAACTCCGGATGGGGGGCCTCGGAGGCCTGACCCGGGGCGGGGACTGACCTCGCAACTCACTTCGCCGTCCTCCGGAAGGGACGTTAAACTAGGGGTCCCATGCAGTGGCGTAGCCAGGGTGCTGTCGTTGGGGGGGGCAAAATTGCGAACGAAGCGAGCAAATATTGGGGGTCCGGGGGCTTGCCCCCGGAAATTTTTTTGGGGCCACGCCCTTCAGAACGTCGGAAAACGCCCCTTTTTGGAGACACCATCCTAATATGAGAAGGAGAAGAGTCCTCATGATGGGCTATTCGGCGAGAAAAACTTCGATAATCAGGAGAAGGTGTGGAGACATTCATGATCTTCCAGGGGCGAAGCTAAAGAAAATTATTTGGGGGTGCAGACCCCCAACTTGCCGACAAGAAGGGCGTTCCTCGCAGGTGCGGATCCAGCCTGAAGTTGAACGGGGGTGGCCCGAACTGCAGATCCAGCCCGAACCAACAGAGAGGGCACCGAAAGTGAGACGTCTTTGCAAGTCTGGTGTGGAAACTTACTGAATAACGCCAGAATTGTATGTTTTTCGCCACATTCTGATGGAAACAGTTCAACGAGTGCGTTAGTGCAGGCCCGTAGGAGTATTTTAGCGATTAGGTGGGCATCGTCTTGCGCCGAAGGCGCTATAAAAGCGGGGGCAGGCCCAGCCCCCCGAAAAAAATTTAAGGCCACGCCCTTTACTTTGGCTTAGAACGTCTCTCCTGACTCCATGTTGGCGATTGCTAAAATTGAAAGTTAAACAACGTTTGTAGCAAAGTTTCTTTAAATTAGCACATACAGGAAAATTTTTAAGGGGCACACTCTTTTACTTTGGCTTAGAAAGCCTCTTTCGATTCAAAATTTTGCCATTGTTGAAATGGAAACTTGGAAAATTTTGAAAAATTCATACCACACCAAATCTATAAATTCTTGATTAACCGAAAAACTAAAAGTTGGGGG
>REGM01000352.1:140116-169734 GCA_004194415.1 Aurelia aurita
GGTCCCATGCCTGGATGCGGCATGCATAGTGGGCCTAAATTAGCTTTAAGTAGCTAGAAAATCCTGACAGCCCACTTAAAACAAATATCTGACTGACGTTGAAGCATATATGGGGCACAATTTATTTGGGATACCCTGCAGATGTCAACATATTAGTTTCGTAGAAATGATCGTAATAAACTGTTCGTAAGACAATCTTTCGGCTGTCTGTTTTGCCCATTTCAAGTCATGTGGCCATACTCTTGGGAAGTTTTAGTATTATTCTACGTTTTGCATTCATTATCAAGAGATAGATCACTTGACTTGAATTGGGTGTAAACAAACCCTAGCCGATTGGGTCTATTTTAAAGGATGAGAGAAATAAGAAGTCATAACTTACCACTGTACACCGTGTAAGCCAAAATATAAACTGCAAGAAAGTTACCAAAGCCATACTTCGCCATATTGGGCAGTTTCAACAAAGAAACATTCAGAATTAGGTCACTTGTATCGAATTACCGAACAACATATGACATTTTACAAATATGTGAAATTACAATCCAATTTCCTTATATTCTCATGAAGGAAACGTTTCGAAAGTGATTAACTCCCACTATTTCAGCATTTAATTCATAAATGACACACAGTTCATGCCATTAGGTGACTAAATGACTGTTGTTTATATCTTAATTTGAGAACTATCTTTCTTATGTTATAATGGCTAAAGCATCTTTGGCTTGCATTTAACGATACTCATTAAATATCACTGTAGAAACCATAACGAGGCCGTGGCTTGTAGGAATAGAATAATTCAGTGCTAACGCACGCAAATTCGAATGCTGATACGCACAGAGTTAAAGACGCATTGCAAACCATGATCCTTTGCTGCCCGAAAGTCGACTTTCGTATGATATGTAAGTCGTTTCTGGCCTAAGTTTTGTTGGTTTTTCTTTTTATTCGGCTGCTACTCTCGAATCCGGAATAGATGAGGGGCATGAAGAAATAGGGTGGGTGAAAATTTCTTACAAGCTGTTTTTGCTGTAGAGGATACAACAAACAAGTCGAGGACCACTATTTAAACAACAAACAACTATTTAAAAACCAAAAATAAAGTTCGCATTTCACGGATTGCAAAATGTTTCATGACTTCACCTGATTCAAGATTGAAGAAGCTCAACATTGATACAAATGAAAATGTCCTCGGTGGACTTTTTGTCAAAAAATTTTGATCAGGGGAGACCTCTATTTCGGACTCGAGAGTAAGAGCTTTACTATATCAGGATTACAGTATGTCGCACCTTCAAGGCCCCATTCATACGATACCGCTTTCATTTCATATCGGATTGGTTTCATACAGATTGGTCTTCTGTTTACAAGAGATCATACCAATCCGACATGCTTCATGCAGTTTTTTCGTTTTGAAATGAAAACACTCTGGCTGTGGCAAGAAAGCAATCCAATATGCATCTCCATGCTCGTGTGGACCATCCAATCCGGTATGAGCTCAATACGGAACCTCGTTATCACTACAAGCCTTCGATTCATCTGACGCGCTACGCAGTATGTCTAAAACAAAGGTGAGTGCTCACAGTGCATAGGGAAGCGTTTCCATGCAAACAGATCCCCATTCCGATATGAAATGAAAACGGTATCGAGGAAACAGACAAATTTCATTCCGGGTTTTATACCTAATCTGATTGAAATGAAAATGGTATTGTGTAAATGGGGACTAAGAAACAAAAACTCAGACGCTGAATAAGGGAGAACAATGGGCTGAGGTCATCTCAAAGGTGGGACTATAGCGTAGTTCTGAATTTGCTACAAAGCTAAAGCCAAGTTTCCATATGATCGTTCCTGTCATTACCGTCGCTGGTAAAATTTTCAGCGAAACGAATGACGCGAACGACAGGAGCGATCGAATGGTTTCGAATGGCGCTGGGATCACTGACTTTTTGAAAAGTGGTTTCCATTAAAAAACTTCGACCGCTGGCAGTAGCTCGCGTCGCTGAGATAGACATTTTCTATCTCAGCGACAGGGTGTCACTCGCGTCGCTAAGATCTCTGGCAGAAAAAGTGATAGTTTCCATCAAATCGTTCTTGTCGCTACGGTCGCTGGTATGTTTTTTCAGCGACGGGAGCGATAGGAATGACACGAACGATCACATGGAAACCAGACGTAAGGCAGCAAAGATGGTGGAGAAACTTAGTTATAAACAAAAGAGAACTAAAAGGCTTCTACCAACCGGTTAATGTTTGCACTCCAAGAAAAAATCTTTCATTCATAGTACATTATTTACAATTAACAAATGCCATAATTTCATGAAATTAACATCAAGTCATTATTAAAAGTTAAATTTCAGTTTCAGTACAAATAAAATATGGCAATCATATTTGGACTGCGCATCATAATTCTATTATATTTCATAAATATCTCAAATTCACGAGGCGAGAACACAATTTTCATCCACTAGCACACAACACTAACTCTAGATCTATGACAAGAACAGCGCAAAAAGGATGTTCACGTCTTCAAACAAGGTTTGCAAATAATCATTGGACAACACAGTATACGACTAATTTCCATTTCCGTACCAGAAACAGACAACTTATGCGACTACCAGCGTGTATGTCGGACTATGACCTATTCTTAAAATTTTCGTGGGATTTGCATCAAAGTCTAAGTTAAAATCTGTATATGACGTCTCTTTAAAAATATTTCGATAGTATAGTACCGGGTGACTAGTATTGGTTGACCCTATAAAAATTGCGACTTGTTCAAAAATCACCAAAAATTGATGATGTTACCAATCATAAAAATTTATTTTTGTGCTTATGTTTCAAAGATCAAATTGATTTCTCGGATGATGTTTCTTTTATTCCTGAGAGAAAGAGACTATAATATCGTGGCTTGAAAAACTATATCTTTAGCAATAGTACTGTACAAAACTTTGTATTTTCCGCCAAAAAGCTACAGGCGCATTCTTTTGGGAATCTGAAGTCTCGGAAGTCTTCTGAAAACGGTAGACTTTGAAGAGAAAAATATCAGTTACCAAAAGAATGCGCATTCTGAAAACGGTAGAGATCGGAGACATCGTGGAGAAAAATGCCAAAAGAATATACATTCCGAAAACGGTAAGGTAGAGTTGGCAAACTTGGCAGAGAAAAATCCCAAAAGATTGAAAATTCTGAAAGTGAGAGAGTTTGAATATAGTGCTCGGAGTGAATTGAAGCCATTGCAATGCACTCTACTTTTGTTATGCAAATACCAAGAGAAAAGAATTTATAATATTTTATTCTATTTTCGAACTTTTTGCAAACTTTTTCATTCACGAAACAAGGCTCTTTGCGATCTCTTCAAAGTCTTCCAGGTTCAGGAGCAGAAGGTTTCTGATGCCTCGGATCTCTACCGTTTCCAGAAGAGCCCAAAAGAATACGTCAAAAATCTCTCGGAAGCCTACCGAAAACAGAATGACCAAAAGAATGGGTTTTCATAAAAGATGATCTGAAGCCTGCGAAGCCTACCGTTGCTTTTTTGTCCTATCAATAAGGCAACATTTCTTGGGTATACGAAATGAAATTCGAGTTTTATAACACAAGAAATTTAGCTTTATTTAAGAAAATACAAATTTCTCTATTGATAGAAAACATTTCAATCTCGCAGGTTTTGACGAAGGAAAGAGACGACAATGTTATTAGAGTGCAAGAACTGGAAGGCAAGATTTCCAACGATGAGGAGAACTTTGATGGTCAACTAGATCTGAAACATAAGGTAAGTTTAAACAATCGCTTGAAGAAGTTCATATCAAATCTAGAATCATAAATGACAAAAGAGATTTATCACAGACATAAGCAAGCAAAGTGATTGGTAAGACAGGTTAAAGATCAATTTTATAATCTACTCTACTCTTGCAGTTTAAAGTATGCACCAAAACGAGGTTGCCCTCTAAACAGAAATTCCCACAGGCACAAAGCTTCATATAGACTTTGTAATGTTACTTAATTTACTTTATTACTTAATATTACTTAAATTACTTTAATACTATATTTAATTTGAACTGGATATAACACTTATAAGGAACGAAACCTTCTCGCACTACTCATTTTTTAGGGATATGAAATATTAACTGAAGAAAACAATATTTTATATTGCACAGTTCTTGATAGCTGCAAATACATTTGGATCAAACTTCGCACCTTCAATTTTAACACCTCTGAAGACAATCTTCTTCTCTTGTATTAAACGCACGAATATATCTGAGCTTGCACCACTTACAAGTCCTCCATTGCCAAATTCAAATGTACTTGGACCAAAACTCATTTTCGGCCCGGCTTCCTTTCCTTTGCAGTTCCGGAAGTCACAGTCCCTTAAATCCGCATGAGTGAAATCGATGGTGCAGCCAATGTTAAACTCACACCCATAAAACACAGCACCGAACAGAATAGCATTTCGGAATGAAGAATCATGATTGAAGGTAGTATGAGAAAACGAGATACCAGTAAGGTTCTTTCCAGTGAAGTCAAGTTTATTCTTCGTCATATTCTGAATAACAAATGCTGCCTTTGAGGAGGTTGTACTTTCAGAAGAGCTCTGATGTCGTAGAGCAGCATTAGCTACAGAAATTCCATGATTGAAAATCCGTGAATTTGACAGAGGGCTTTTTGAAACTTTCTCTGTTCTTACAACTGTGGATAAGATTTTGTTGATGTCGTCCTGCGAGAAATCATTAAGGCCCAATTCTTCACTGCTCATTATTTCATCAATCATTTCAGATAATTCGACAAGTTGGTAAAAATCAGTTTCTTGGCGAATCTCGCGCAAAATGTGCCTGTCACTTGGCAAATCATTTTGCTCCAAAATTCGGCCACGAAGGAAATTCAAAATGTACCTGAAATATGTGCCATCTCGGTCAATGAAATAGCTTCCATCGTCAGATTGCACAAGTTGATGTCTTCCAGAAAACATGGCAGCAAGCATGGAATTCTCAAGCTTGCAAAGAGTTGAAGCTGATGTTGAGAAAATAGTTCCTCCAACATCAAGCTTGATTTTGTTGTTCTGAAATCTTGAAACATCTCTCATGAATCGCTTCTCGTCTTCTAGCTGTTTTAGTTTAGTTTCATAAGATAATTTGAGTCGAGATTCTACCGTTGCAAGCTCTTCTAAATTCTTTTCTTTTTCTTTCGTGATCTGGAAAAAAATGATGCCTAAAGTCGATATATGAAGCAAACGGGTGGAAATTGTGAAAGAAGAATACAGAATTCTTCAAACATGCAGCATAGCCATAAAATTGGCAAATTAGAAAGAAATCCCTAACATAAAACAAATTGTTCATGTCTCGGTGAATGCATTTACAAAACTGTAGAATTTGAAGAAAGACCGGAAAAGCGTATTGAGCACATGATAGACTTAGCGCTTTAACAACAATACAGGGCGAAAGTTGTGCCCCGTTTGTATGGCTGCTGTGAAGGAGCTGTAACTTCAAATTGTGCCGTTTTTTACAAAGTTCCATAGGATAGGCTTCAACTTAGAGCTTAAGACCTTGTTTGAATCAATCTGCCGAGTGGTCATAAGCGTACGGGAAGATAAAATATGGAGGGCTAAAAATATACGATATAAACTCCATTATTTAAAAAAAATGTGGCCGAGGCGGATTTTTGCCCGAATATGGCCGACTTATGTAAAATTTTCAAACGTTGGGGGGCTATCGCCCCCCAGTGCCCTGCCTCCTATGCCTAGGCAAGTGGTAGCTGATTTATGGCACAGGAAAGGAAAAATAAGTGGTTGCTTCAGGAACAGCATTTCCTTTATTCTCTAGCAACGTCAAAATCAAGTAAAATTTGAAAAAAGGGTTCTAGCGACCACATTTTGCCTTTGCTGTGCCATAAATCAGCAACCGCTTGTCAGATTGATTCAATCAAGATCTCAAACTCTAAGTTGAAGCCTATCCTATGCAACTGTGTACAAAACAGGACAATTAAAGTTACAGCTCCTCCACAGCGGTCACACAAACGGGGCCCAATTCTTTTGGAACACCCTGTAGAAACTGGATATTGTCGAAGATTCACAAAATTCGAGGGAGGGAGGATTGCTTTTACATATTATCACTCTCTGAGAAGAAATTAATCTAACTCCCAACAGTTACGTTCACTCATAAAATCTGTCCACAGAAGAATCATGATTCTGCTTTTGGTTAGGATATCTGAAAATTTAATTTGTATTTGTACTCATGCAATACTCGTGCAGCCCAAAATGATGACAACTGACAATGCTGTTATGCAGCGCAGGGTACAAGGCTTAACTCGTTTCAATGCAAATGCAGAAAATATCATTTAGCTACCTTGTTATAGGAAATTAACGCTGGCAGAAGTTAAGGTGAATTAAATACCGGTTGTGCCAAAAAAACTATCCACTTATGAAAGGTCACGAAAAATCGTAGAAAAGGCAAATTTTGACGATTCATTTAATCTTTAGTAAAAATCCCAAATTGTACTTGGAAATTTTTCGTATATTTTTGGCTGCCTATTTCCCGAGTGACAATCAATTCCTTGAAAATCATTGGCTTGAAAACAGCTTAAATAGATCGAAAAATTAATGGGACCTTGAAAGTACAAAGAGAAAATAGTTACTTTTTTATCAACACAAAGACTTTATTTAAATTATTAAAAGCAAAAGTTTCTTGCACAATTGTTCGTGGCCTGTCAAAAGCGAATAGTTTTAAAATTAAAGTAACTTTGATTGCAAAGGTTTTAAAACAAAATGTACGCAACTTGATTTAACACAAATTTTCATAAACTCTGGATTTGAATGGACATATTTCAGTTTGTAAAGGAAGAGGTAAGAGAGGCTCCTTCAAACAGGGTAAATACAAACATTTTGACATTGAGGTACATCTGCAAGATATGTACTCGATAGGTCCTTCAGAGTTTTCCTGATGTCTGGCAGAAATGTCCTTTTATTACAGAACTGCATTTATTATACATTCAATTTAAAAACTTACAAAAGAGCAGCTTCTCAGAATAGACAAAAACGCTAAAAACGGCGGCCGCGCAAAGCTCCCTGATGACAACCTAACAAAGTAAAAATTTGGTCTGCTTTTTCGACTGGTAAAGTCCGGAACAAGGAATCAATGTAAACAATTAGGACAATTTTGTAATTCAAACACAAATCTTTAATTGAAACTTCAATTTGAATCAAAACTTACATTTTCTGGTTTGGAAAGGTTTCCTTTTGAACCATGTTGCATTCGAAATTCAAGGTCGATTCGAATTCAAGCTAGCTAGTCAAAACGGCAGACCAACATTTTTACATCATTAGGTGGTCGTTAGGCAGCTTTTTACTGGCATGCTTTGCAGCAATAACACAATGGAGTCTTTTGAGCCACCATCTTCAGAGTTCTTGTACTGCCATGCTGGTGGTATAAGAGGTTATAGCAGGGAAACTTTTAATCTGATCAAAATGAAATGAATGCTAATTACGGCAGGGAAGTGACCTTGACAAATGTTTCTTTCTATGGTATACGGAAGAACAATTTTCTTTTGGGATTGCACATAGCAGTAGAATTAAGGTGGCAGCTTAGGGTGACATTATTGATGTAGGTCGATTTTACCAGCGCTCCAATTTTCAGTTGTGGTTTTACTCCAAAGAGTGAGAAGATTAGGTTGACGAAGTGATTCAGCATACCCGACTGCTAACTTTGCAAAGTGCGTGCGGAAGATTTTTTTCCAACAGCATACACTATGAATGAATTGAAGAATGTTCTTATGGCATGTAGCAGTTTCAAGTCCCTTTCATACCTGACGTAGTAAAAATTTATCTGAAAGGTGGCAGTTTTTAGGGTGTTGTTATATAGGGCGATGCCAAAATGGTAATCGTTTAGGGGTCAGTCATATATCGATTTCGTCCCCGCTTAGCGTCATTCCGACTCTAACTTTCGGACCCCCCCCCCCCCCCCCCCCACCTACTAACGTCGGAATGACGCTAAGCGGGGACAAAATCGATATATGACTGACCCTTACACATTTAACGAGCATTTCCTGGAATAGAATAACTTCACTTGCCATATTTGTCCATATGTTCCCTTCCTGCATTACCAAATATTTGGGCTGTCATTGGTCCAGTGCCAAAGCCTGCCGCATTTGCCATGACTTCAATGTGTTTATCGAGTGGGATGGTTCTGTCGTTATACTACGGTACAAAAACATTTCAATCAGCTTTTCCCCAATAAGGCGGTACCTGACCCAGTGGCTAGCTCTTCTTTTTCTGTGCAGAGGGCTTTGGGCTCCTGGGTTCGAGTCCTCAACTTGAGGGAGTACCATACCAACACTTCTTCTCACGAGCACGAGCAGTGGGACTCCCTAAGTGTAACTGAAGTAAATTCAGTGGAAAATGAACTGAAAATAACCTCAAAATTGTTGTCTTCTTTCTAGTTATCAGGGGCGTGGCCAAAGGGTACCCCCAAATATTANATCATTCAAACCTGGCAAGGGCGTAGTACTAACCATTCTTTACTGATTGGCAGATTTGGGTGTGGCCATCTCATTAGATGACGTCACTATGACGTCATAATGTTGAAAAATGTCAAAATTTAAGTTTCTCCTGCTAATTCGTTCTAAAAGCGAAACAAATATCATATAATTCGCTATTTTTCATCTTATTTGCCGTATTATTCATTCCTAACTCAAAAATAATACCTAAAGGTGTTTTCAGACAGTTATTATTGAAGAAAATTAAGAAAATGACAAAATATTGATGACGTCACAACCACGAAGTGGGTTTTACGACCAAAAATTGATACAAAACTTGCTAAAAATACTTTAAATGTATTGCAAAACGCAATTATATGCATTTTCTACAACTCCCGCTGGAAAAAGATTCAAATTTTGCAAAATTGACCCAAAATGGCGGCACATGTGACGTCATCATTAAAAAATGCTGATGTTAGCAAATTCCATTGTTCGTGATAACAAATGAAAGCTCTTTGTTTGCTGATTCTTTTAAGGTATAATAATCTACATTTAAAACTAATTCTGGTTGTAAAAATATCAAAAACATTGATTTTGTCAATACCATTTTCCAAATATGGTATTGTCATCTGTCACGTGACACCCATTGTTCAAAAATTTTATTGTCAAAATCTAGCTAATAGATAATTAGTAATTGTTAGAAAGTTAGAGAGTCATAGCTCATGCCGTTAATAAATGCTCTGCAAAAAACCGACAGCGGGAGTGGAAAACACACCCCCCCCGGTTAAATTAGGGTTAAATTATCATCGAGACGATGTTTAGTTTTCACAAAAAAGCATTGTTCGACAGCAGGTTTCCCAAAACGGGTAATCTTGTTGCTAACATTTCATCTTGTGTAGCAAATAACTCCAAAGGATCTCCAACAACAACGTATGTCGCAAAAACTGGTAGTTATAATAAAAAATTTAAAGCCAGAACCGTTTTACTAAAATTTTGAGATACTGGTCTCTTTTGCGTGAAATTGCTAGAGGAAGGTGCACAGATGCAAAAACCTCACAAACCTACAAACCTGGTTTGGAGGAAAGTTTAAGTAAGCAAAGAATTGAGGAAGGTTATGTGATAAAATGAGAAGTCTAAGCCAAAGTAAAGAGCGTGTGTTCAAAAATTTTCCTGGGGGCTTTGCCCCCACCCCCTTATTTCGGTGTTTTCCAATTAATTTACCCTGGTCACGTCCCTTTACGATTCACTGATATTATTGAAGAATATAATCGAAAAATTGTTTTGGGTTAATTTTATGTGGGAGTGCGAACTATTTCTTGAATTTCTCTTTCTAAAAGTTTGGGTCATTTTTTCAAGCCACGTAACCGTCCTGATATATCACGGGAAGATCAATTATTACTTTTCTTGATATGAAAGCTCTTTATTCGTTATTTTGACAACAAGTTAAATTGAGGAAGGTTGATGCCTTGAATTCCAGGTTCGGAAGAAGGTCAAGGACTATTTGCAACTCTGCGAAGGTAGAACCCCTTTGCAGAAAATGAGAGTTTTTGGTCTTTTTTGTAATTATCCCAGACATAGGTAAACCATTTTGAATAAAATTTGAGCAGGTTAACACTAGAAGAACAGCAAACTACTTTCAAGTACAACTTGCTGTTTGATCACCTTGACATGTAGGGGAGAGTGAGGCTAGTTGTCACAGGCGTAAGTTTTCACACACTCATTTTAATCAAATACTTTGATTATTTCAACTTTTGCTGATACATTTGAAAGAAGTATATCATAACCTCCCAGAAAATATCATCGGTAGTTTTTCCTCAGATTGTGTTTGCATTCAGTTTGTGTTTGCAGTCAGTCTTATCCCAGCAATCAAGCTACAGTACAAGAAACTGCAGGACCTCCAAATTCCAAGATATAACCTTGAATATGTGAAAAAATAAGGCTTTCATTATTCAGCTCTTAATGCATGGAGTAGCATCCCTATCAATATTAGGGAACTGCCAACCCTCCCGCAGTTCAAAAGAAATTTAAAAACCGATCTCAAGAGCTGAACTAAAATCAAACACGACTCCCTGGAAGAGCAACAAGTAGGCCCTAACAGTTCTGAAGTAATTTTTCCGTTTGTATATATATCATATTATAGATCGTAAATTTAACTAGTATCATTTTATGCTGAAGGGAATTTGTGTTATAAATAATTTAATATGGAAATTGCGAAAATATATGTGACCGTGACAATTTAACTCTGTGACGACTAGCTCCACTCTCCCCCACGAATTTGCTAGTTGTGATCTTGTTACTTCATTGATAACCTTTCGCATAATCCTGAATCTTTAGCTGTGTCTCAAGCACTTACGCTATTACATTTGGTCAATGTTCTAAAGCTCTGGTTAAAAATTGAACTTGTTACTAGCTTATATTAAAATTTTAGGACCTTACAAATGCTTTTGATTTGAGAAATAGGAAGCCACGCTAGAAATTGTAATTGCAATGTTTACTTGACTTTTCCATGGAGTGTGAATATATGTAGGACCTTCTGGTTGTGCAGCAACCTCTAACTTTGACTTTCTGATAACATAACGCTGCTAGTACTCGTCCCATTTACTCAAAAAAGGTCTCAAGTACGCTAAGTTGAAGCTATTCCTATTCAAATATTAAAAACATGAGACAACTGAAATCACTGCTCCTCCGCAGCAGCCATTCAAACGGCGCACAGATTTATTGGGACACCCTGTATATTTTCAGACAATTGGTATTTTCGCACATCTCACACCAACTTTACCTGAACCGAATGTTCTCTACTGGGAGTTAAACTATGGATCAAGATTTGAGCCATGGAACTATCCGGTTTTTTGTTAATAATCAATCGTCTGGTGGAAGGACCAACAAGGAGCCCATTACCTAAGCCGGCCAGACCACCCAAATGGCAACTCATCACAAATGCGTGCACCAGGCCTCCCACCAACGCCGTCATGCTTCTGGAAAACCCTCTAAATATTTCAAAATTGTTAACTTTCAGATGCCATAAAATCGTAACCCCTTCTCCGATGTAAAATCATTTTCCACTTTTCACATCAAAATAGTAGAGTCTAGGCTAACGCTACATGAAATAAAGTTTTCTCCGAGGAGAGAAGCATACATAACTTGGCGCGAGAGGGGCAATTCACTCCCAAAAAGTGTACGAGATTATTAAAGTGAATAACCCGAGTTAAAAGCAGTCTGTTGTGGCGAAAGAAAGCAAAGCCAAATAATACAATGGAGAAACGAATCAGTTGCGATCCTTACATCCTTATTTCCCAAGAGGCTGAAGGAGCAATTTTTCCATAGGGACTCAGATTAATGGCCTCACATTGACCGAATTACGTGGCATTAGTTAAATTCAGCATCCTCATATTTTTTTGCAATTCTCTCAAGGAAGAAATATNAACGCTACATGAAATAAAAGTTTTCTCCGAGGAGAGAAGCATACATAACTTGGCGCGAGAGGGGCAATTCACTCCCAAAAAGTGTACGAGATTATTAAAGTGAATAACCCGAGTTAAAAGCAGTCTGTTGTGGCGAAAGAAAGCAAAGCCAAATAATACAACGGAGAAACGAATCAGTTGAGATCTTTACATCCTTATTTCCCAAGAGGCCGAAGGAGCAATTTTTCCATAGGGACTCAGATTAATGGCCTCACATTGACCGAATTACGTGGAATTAGTTAAATTCAGCATCCTCATATTTTTTTTGCAATTCTCTCAAGGAAGAAATATTCAAGCCTGGGTAAGGGTGTCGATATTTTGCATGACCCCTAATTTCAAAAAAAACTTTTCTGCAAATTTTATGCTTCGAAAATAGAATTATCCAGCTTTCATAAAACTGAAATTCTTGGGAGACAAAGACCATAATAAGAGAATCTACATCATATGTCGCCCTATCTTCTGAACTTGAAAATAAAGTCACGTAATTTCATCAATGGGAGTCAATTAATATAAATCGGTGCTAGGGGAATTTTCACCCTTCAGCTTCTTGAGAAATAAGAAACACAGTTGATTCATTTTGGGTTAGTTATTATTTGACTAAATTGACATTAGTTTGTCAATATAGTGATTATTT
Source organism: Aurelia aurita (assembly GCA_004194415.1). Taxonomy (NCBI): domain Eukaryota; kingdom Metazoa; phylum Cnidaria; class Scyphozoa; order Semaeostomeae; family Ulmaridae; genus Aurelia; species Aurelia aurita. Next base: position 152,651 of record REGM01000352.1, read on the forward strand.
TGTGGTGATTTTGTGAATATTTTGATAGTGTACAAGATTCTATTCAGTGATTTGCTCATCCCTCCAGGAGGAGGCTGTCGTTTGCTATGAAGAACAACGAAACAAAATAAAGATGGTTACTGGCATACATATCTTTCATTAGAAGCAGTTGGTGAAAATAACTAAATATCACTATGATTCCATTGCAGATTTACTAGTTTGTACAACAAAATTAATTGCACCTAAAATACGACGACCCCTCTGTTCAAATCCTTTAATGTTCACAAATAGGATGCTCATTAAAATACTGTAAATTACCCTAGTATCTAAATAATCACAATACTTTCTTCAATTCAGTGAAATATGTTAGAAATAAAAAAACTTGTACATCAGATAATCGCTGCAATGGTTATACAATATATATAGTTCATTTTCAAACAAACAAACGTGGCGACGCAAATACTGGAATAAACGGCTGGCGACTCTCTCTTTATCGAAAGATGGCCCATAGAGACAGTCAATGGCTCACCGCCAAGCCCTCCTAGGCAGGCCTTTGAAATTGGCGATCCGTAACTGAGTTGGTTACTTAAAATGTCTCCAGAGATCAAATATTTCCAAACATGTCAAGGAATTGTCAATTTTTGCAATTGCTTGGGCGTAAAAACTCGCGGGATCTCCGCGGTGCACCAAGATCCAGATAATCAAATGCCATAACTTCATTGGGATTCTTCAGTTCGCTACATAGCAAATGAAAGTGTACCAAACAAGTAACGGGAAAACTGTAAAAAATGTTATCTTAACTGGGTTCCTACAATTATAGCATGCATTCTGCATATCGTGCGTGAGTCGATCAAAGGTAAAAGTCCTTAGCGACAGGGCAGCTTATAATGCAACATGGGCGCAAAGGATTGATAGTAAATATTTCAAAATCATTAGATTTTCGTTATTGTTAGAAATTTGTAACAAAATAGTAACAAAATACGGTTCAAAAGTATTGGCAATGGCATTTAACTTTGTGTCACAGAGAAACGAGATCCACTTTAGACCAAGTGAAAAGCATATTACTTTAAATAGGGAATCAACCTAAAGCTGCGACGAGTGTCTTTATCCTACGGTGGTTTTTCATGTCAAGTTCACGTTGTTTTGCGGAGAATTTGGAATCCGTTTTCATGAAACTTTTCCGAGTGACATAATGTTTGAAACATATTTTAATGTGCCTTGGCGCAAAACTTTTCACAATACGATAGTCTTTCATGGCAGGTTCTCTGAAATCTTGAAACCAAAAGGCCAAAGCTCTGGTTTGCACGTGGGTACAAATTTGAGCTATCAAGATCAAGATCAATATCTCTGCTCTCAAAGCACCAATACCAACAAACGATGTATCTATGTTCAAGTTAACTATCGAGGAACATTTTGAGAGTGATTAGCCATCGATCAAAGCTATATTCACATTGCTGGAGCCAACCAAATCCGTTACCTTTTTTTTGGGACACCCGGTAGACATTTTAAATAATCTCAGCCCGTGCTGAAATTTCAATTGAGTCCAGCCCGTGTTCAGTTTCAACTCGGCCTCGTTCATGCAAACAGTGTGAAGGCGAAGACTGTCAACCGAGTTGAAACTCAGCCCGCGTTGAGCTTCGACTAACTACCTCAGTCCACTAAGGAGCGAAACTACGAAAATTGTAATAAGTCTACGTTGAACTCGGGACGGGCTCAAATTTCTCAAGTAAAGAGCCTCTAACGCTCAAGTTCTCTGACCTCTGAGACAATCGAAAATGTCCAGCGTCTGCGTAAGAGTCCGCTGAAAAAAAACTAACTGTAAGTTACGAAAAGTAACTCTAGCTAAGAAATGAAATAGTAAAAACAAATATCTGATTATCGAGAAATTCGTAGATATGATTGGTGATTTCTATTAATAATTATGCATCTGAGGCGAATTGATACAGACGGCATGACGTCACAGCAGCGTTGAAAACACGACATCATCTGATTTTGGGGGTAAATCTTCAGAAAATTTCTACAGGTGCCTATAGGAAATTTGCAAAAAGTTGCATAAAATTGATCTTCTATCCCTCACGATAGTGAGTAGGGAAAGGATACGTGGCAATTGTTAATCAAACCTAAACCAATGAAATAATTGCACGAACATGCTGTTTTTAAAAGCAAAATAAAACTTTAGGCCAAGAAAGCTGTGAGAAACTTGCCTTTGCGTCGATAATTTCGTAACCAGCGCCACAAACTCCGTCGGGTGTAAGTTGCTCGTCGCTTCTTCAAAGTCAACCTTCGTGTTCGACGTTCGCCTATCTATCCCCTAAAGCTTTTGAATGATCTGAAAAGCTTTCAAGCTTTTTGAATTTATTTATTGCGACAAATAAACTAAAAAGTCTAGAAATTCCAGTGCGACGCTATGTTTTTGTAATGGCTTCATTTACCCCTAGTCTGATTTTCGAACGCAAATTTGTCAAGTCACGTGATATGTCGTCTGTATGAATCATCGTATTCCTGCACTTCGTGCAATAATTAAAAAAATGCTAATCAACACAAAGACATAAATGTCATTAAAGGGGGATTTTCACTGACAAAGTTTCGAGCGAAAGGCGAAAACTTTTGAGCGAATTGATACCGGAGCATGCGCACATCAGATGAAGGAGTTCTCTGGCGAAAACAACAACGTTAATTTCTTTGTAACTTTTTATTTCAGTTTGGGCAGAATTTTTTCGCTCAAGTGAAAATGCTCCTTAACCAAATATCTACAATCATGGGAATCAAAACTAGCGCTAAATCATATGCTCTTCTAAGAAGATAAATTCAAAAAACGAATAGTTAATAAAACAAAAAGTCAGAAAACAACGGTTCCTCGCAAAGGATATGTAGGATTTCTCATGTTGAGGATACAGTAATCAAAAGTGGCAAGCACAGGTATTGCATTGGTATCAAAGCAACTGACATCACTTCAGGGAATTAAAACGTTTTTGTACGACGTCCATGAGTTCACAGCCGACGTGAAAATCAAAATGCATCTCTATATGATCAGTATTGATATGATAAAATTGGGGTAATATTTGTCGCCTAAAGTCTGGTTTCCATTGGTCACATTAGTTGTTTAACGCTAAAATTCTTTTTGATGAAATTCTTCCTGGCGAGCCAGAACAAAATTCGCACTTTGAAAAATTATACAACTTAATGCAAACAAACCTTTATAACAGGTTCTTATCGCAATGAGCAGTTATCGCTAATAATGCAAATTGCGAGACAGGCTCAGGGAAAACCAGGCTTGAAGGGTCTTGTTCCACTTGGTATCTTTGAAAAGCATGCCCATTGAAAGATATCTCGAAAAAAGCTGAAAATATGGTCTACATAACAGTTTGCTATTTTCCTGAAAAATCACGTCAATTTGGCTGAAATCTTGGTTGTCAGTCACCAACTTAGCTTCATTCAAATGACTTTCACCAACTTGGCGTCCACAAAAAGATTTTACAATCATAATTTCATTTTGTTACACTAAGGGCCTGTTTATATGAGGAAAACTATCCCACCTTCCAGGCTATGAGCTGTCAGGTGGGATGAAATCTGCGCCTGTTTATATGTAAAATTTCATCTCACCTTCCAGCTTTTCCATCCCACCTCCCAGCTTATATTTTCAGACAATAACAATCATAATTGGTTTTTGGCGCCAGCAGCGATTAGGTTTCCTATTGTTTTATCTTGACGCGTGCCCAAAACAGACGATTTCATCCCACCTTTCAGCTTTTCATCCCACCTTCCAGCGTTTACATGGAAAATTTTCATCCCACTTCAGTGAGATCCCACCTCTCGTCGAGTGGGATCCCACCTAACCGGGATAGTTTGTTTTCCATATAAACGCAAGATGAAAATTACAAGGGATCGTATAGGAGGGTGGGATCTCACCTCTCAGCTCACAGCCTGGAAGGTGGGATGATTTTCCTCATATAAACAGGCCCTAAACCATTCCAAGTACCTATGCAATCTCTAACCATCACAACCTGTGCAGCCCTCTTCATCACCGGACAAAACCTTGAAATCTAACCATATCGACTATCGATTACATATATAGATATCAACGGAATAAAGTAAACTAAAATCACGGAAAACTATNACACTAAACCATCCCAAGTACCTATGCAATCTCTAACCATCACAACCTGTGCAGCCCTCTTCATCACCGGACAAAACCTTGAAATCTAACCATATCGACTATCGATTACATATATAGATATCAACGGAATAAAGTAAACTAAAATCACGGAAAATTATATCAATAAAGAAATCTAATTAAAGCGCGAAGGTTAAATGTGCACGAAATAAAGAGCGCCATTTCGTTCTGTCTTGTATGTTTGGTTTTCAACAACGTTTCATTATAAATCTAGAACTTTCCACATCTGGAAATCTTTAAGCTCTAACCAGAGCTGCCTGTCCCATCATCGTGGTGTAATCGACGGCAACAACGCAAAAGCTCAAGGGCGTAGCTCGACTATAATGATTGGGAGGTGTGAGAAAATTTTGCCCTCAGGATAAAGATTGCACTGTCAGAGCAGAGACTGAAATCTGCATCACAAAATGACCACCCTTAATATATAGGAAAGAGGATCACCTTGTCAGCTTTATTGGTAATGTTGAAAACAGAAACACCCTCTATACGAGTTGGAAATGCATATCCGAACATCTGGTCAGATCAAAAATTTACCAAATCTTTCGAAAACGTTTGGCCTTGAGAAATCCATACTACACTTACAACCAATGCGCTTCCATATATATACCCACGGCTATCCCTTTTACGTTCGGGGGTATCTTTGGAAGTAAAGTGTTATGGATGTGCCATTATGAAATAAAACTGAGGCCACAATTCCGGGTCATTGTTCCAAAAAGGAACACTGACTTCCGTGTCTCTGAACATATTTGGGGCGGGGCCAAATCGAGTGTGTCAAGGTAATAAACACTTGAAAAAAGACAGAGTCGCAGACTTCATGTGGCTACAAACACAATATTATAGTTTGTAAAGATAGCCAGATTTATCACTTTGCTTGAAATTCATATATATGATTCTAGTCTTTATGAACAGTTCTCCAAATGTATTTTATTTAAATATGGATATTTTATCTTATGATGTTCCTAAAATTCTATTTTCGAGGGGGGAGGGAGGAGGAAGGAAACTGGCTACCTAAAGAATCTTTTTCTTCAGGTGTATATTAAAAGAAACAACTTTTGACATTTAAGAAATTCTCCGACCTTCTATGTTGCAATGAAAACGGAAACCCTTAATACCTTATTTGCACTGGGTAATTAATAGGTTAGCAACGATTAAACTCGTTGAGAATAACCCTTTACACTGATTTTTACACTGCATTAATTTCTAGCATGGATGGGGTTTGAGCGAGTAGATTGTAAATTTACTTCATTTTGAAATCGTTTCCTCGATAGGCTCCCCCATTTCTCACGAAAACTTATTGGAAACTGCCATCAGTCCTACGTATGAAAAAACTACGTTGATCGAGCGCCATAATCACTAAAAAGAGCAAGTAAAATTGCGCGAATCATAGGGATTCCAATTTCAAAATGGCGAAAAATTAAATCTTCTTCACTTACTAAAATATCATAAAGACAAATTTCATATCAAAGTCGAGAAATACCTACGTTATCATATTTCCCATTCGTTCAATCTTCAGTCTTCCATAGACTTCGAATTAAATGCACTTGCCATTTCCTGCAATCTGGCACCTATATTATATCAACTTTTGATGCAGTGACGTCTGAATCGGCTGTATCTTCCTCTTTCTCCGGCGACACGACAATCTTGTGTGTTTCTGGTTCTTCACTATCTGGCTTTGTCTCGCCACCCTTGTTAATAATTGGGCCAACTTCCTCAAGCGTTGCATATTCTGTCTTGACTGGCTTTGATTCGGGAGTAACAGCGTTGCCGGACACTTGGAAGGAACTCAGCTCAGCATAGTTACCCTCGGGCTGTCGGAGAATGATCAAGTAATTCAGTTAGTATGTTAGGAATCATTGTTGGTTACGCTGGAACATGTATTAGACTATGATATGCTACGTACAGAGGGTACAAGCTTTACCCTACAAATCACAGTATAACAGACAAACGGTTTTTGGTTTGGCGGAGAGGCAATGAAAGCAAAGTATCAAACTTCGAAAGGACTCGTGTGGCTATCAAGCGTTAGTAGCATATTAGTTTCAGCTAGCTACCAAGATTTTTCTTTTCACGTCTTAAATAAGAAAAGATCATTTAGCAGCGTAATTAAAACTATCAGCACGAACGATTTTTTAGACTGGACACATTCATTATAAAATCATTCTGTAAGAACCTGTTAGTACAGTACTGAAGTTTTCTTCACAAAGCAAACACTTTTGGTTAATTTTTTGTTTTGGTTCAACACTTACTGCGAATTGAAAACGTCTGACACCAAAAGCTAGAAACAGTTACGGACACGACACGAGAGGGTGGGGAGGAGGCACGGGCGTGCGCTTTCATCACCCAAACGATATTGGAGAAAACAATGCGTTTCAACTGAGACAATAGCTTAGCCCCCTCCCCCTAGATACTTCGCAAAGTGTCAGCCAGTGACAAAAATTGTTTTATCTCTTTTCGATTGCCATCAGATGTTTTAAAATCGAGTCGTAGGTCGGACGTAGATTTTGTTCAGTATGTTTCACTAAGGTTCTCGAATTTGATATTGATGACTCCACACTCTAGTATATCGAGTGAAACTTCAAAGACCTCATCAGTGAGCTAATGTCAATTCACGTGGGTACAAAGCTGGGAGAATTTAGCAGCTCTATAAATAAGTAAATCCCAGTTTATCACGCGTATTCAAACGCACATAAGCGATAAGCATTACTGGTGGATGTTTATCTGAAGTGCAGATAAGATGGTGAAATGATTCATACTCAAGTCAACACAATTTTGATTACTGAAGAATTAAACCGTACCGGGTTTGTCAAAACAAGTAAATTGAAGATTCTTACTAAATAGAACGGTGGGTGGGCTTCAAGGAATCAAACTATGGTTTGTAGCTGAAAGGCAGCAGTTGTTTTTGCGAGCTTCCAAAAATCCTTCTCTGCGCAATGGCAATAAAAATACCGGTAGGTGATCAGAACTACGAAGAATCCCTGATTTGGATATTTGTGAAACAAGTAAAACCCCCAAATCACGATGACTATTATCACAAACAATAATAACGCAAGTGCATGTCATTTCTCTCAAGAATTCCATGAATTTCATAAAAAAAAGTAAGATCACATGTCAATAAATTCGCAGAGGATATCCTCTGTTCGTAAATCGAGAAGGAGGTGAAGCTTACTTGTGTATTTTCTACGTGACAGGCTCTATGCCTTGATTAGGGGCTTGATGGCCTTTTTAACGCATTTCAAAATCCAATATTTCCGGTGCTTAGAAAAATATGAAAATCTAATGAAAAAAAAACTTGGTATTGTCAAGAAAATGCACAGGGACGTTAAGAGCTAATGGTAATCAAAAGAAAAAAAGCAGCAGTGTGATTAGTACAATTCAGTATCGATAACTACTCTTAACAAAACAACTAAGTGTCGATGTTTCTCTTGATTAAATCAATTTCAGCGAAAATAGCTTCATAAGAGTCTGTGTTGCGCAAATAGGACGTGCTATGAATAATGGAATCCTTTTATAGTCTCAATTATGTACACACAAATAGATCTATACCAGCCTTTTCTTCAAAAATATAATGTTCGTGTATCTATCTAAGTTCCTATCATCTACTTTTTACCAGCTAAATATTAATGAACAACTCTTTAAAGCACGACCTAGAACGTTTAATATATCAGGGACTGATTATTTGATAGCTTACATACTAACAAAGAAATCTCCATTGAAATCGTCCTTAGTGTCAATAGCAGACAAGACAAAAATCGGGATGCTTGTTCGCTAACTGTTTGTCAATAGTGTTTGGAAGTCGCTGAAAAGATTAAATCCAAACCTCTATGGATAGACTGATTACAAAGTCGTAGTTATCGCTATTGATAGACTGATAGACGCTCAAACTAAGACTCGTAATAAAACGCCACAATTTTCAGAACTACTACTTCTGCCTCGTTTCGATATGGGCCTACGCAGAAAAACACCGATTTGAAAACTTCACAAAAAAGTCAGTTAATGCTTGGCAAAACCAACGGAAAAGTACCTACGCATAAAGTTTGACCGTGTCAAGAACTGTTTCATGTATTCTTCTCCGTATGGCTTCGTTCTGTCACGCCAAGCTCCTCGAAACTCTGCTTTGAGCTTCGAGTTACCGTTGGTCAACATCAATCAATCGAATTTGTACAAATTCTAATGGCGTTGAAGCGTTGATGGCGTTGTATAGGAGCCCCGTTTAGACGATCGTTCCCGCCAGTCCAGTCGTAAAAAGTACTGAAATATTATGAGTCCCAGTATGAGCGGTCTCAGTTTAGTGCTAGTCTCGTTTTGATGAGCGATTACTGGGGACTCATCGTAATCAGTCTACTCCAGAGTCAAATATTGAATTTATCAAGTACAGCAATTCATAGTTCTGTTTTGCAAGATAATTTTATCTGTGAGTAGCAATTCTGCTCGCAATCTTTAGTGGCTATCAATTTTCCATCTTAAATAAAATTAGGAAAACACAAATTGCACGCAACGAAAACAAGGGGAAAACGTTTTTAACAATATAATCCATTCCTTTTTTGATAGACACATCAGGACAATCAAGCGATTAGTTATTGTAGACAAAGGGAGTTCTGACGTCGATTAGTCAAGTTACAACAGTAAATACTAGCAATGGATGACAATGTACAAGTTTACCATTGCGATTGCTTTCAGCCTTGATTGGAAAATATAACAAAATGACAAAACTACTGATATCTAAGTCACAATGTCAAATATTGCCTCCAAGAAACAAACCCTTACAGGTCGTGTAAAATAACACTAGATTCTTTGTTCCAGATGCACTGAGTCATAAAAGCTTCTTTTGTTTGCAATGTAGCTCCACTGTAGGAAATCAGATGAGCGAAAAACTGCCTTTAAAAAGCAATAGATCACTATCAAAGTGGCCTGAGTGACTCTCTTTTCATGCCAGTCAAATCTAACCAATCAAATTATGAGAGGTCTTGTTGTATGTTATTTGAGCCAAACAAATTATGCAAGGTCACTTTTCAACTTCGAACTGGTCAAAAATGGGGGTCTATTGCATTTAAACACGCGACAAAACTGAGAATGAATCAGTGTTAATGCCATAAGAGGCCGAGCTGGGGGATACAGCGAGAAGAGTCGACTGATCATAAACAATAAAACCATCAACTTCAGATTCATAATAGTTATTTACCTTCTTCTTAAGTGCTGGTGATTGCTTCGGTGTAATGCTCATAACTGGCTCATATGCTCCATCCGAATCAGCAACGAATTTGGGGTTGTCTACACCACCAGGAGCGTTAGTTTTGTTCTTGTCTTTTACGGAAACACTAGAATAAATTGACTTGCCATCCGGTCCAAAGTAATGCTGTCCATCATGGCCATTGCCATTGTCCATGTCCTTCAAGGGAAAATCATTACTCTTCTTCTCGACTGTTCCAGTTGTTCCATATGCACCAATATGGCCACTGTAATAGAAGGTAGGATATATCGCAAGATTTCAAAACCAGGTGACTAAAAACAAATCTGCACTTTTTGGAAAATCGTCAAATTTGATTTACTGATATTTCAATTTTCTTTTGTGCATTTGCGGCAAAGATCAAATAAATTTAATACATGGTCGTTATTTTGTTTTTCCGGGAGAGATGCAACGAAATTACGGTAAAACCATATTTGTGCAACAGTATTTTACGAGACATAGAAATTCTAGACAGGAAGCTTTAATTTGCAATTTCATGCGAAAGTTCGAGTCCTACACAAAATAAGAACAAATCAACTACATAAGAAACCAATTTAACTGGTAATGCAGCATACAAATTCAATTTCATAAGTTCTTGTGATTTCGGAGGCTACTTCAAAACCTAGCAGTAAGTGTAAAATTAATTTGGTCCTTAACATGCATGCACATAAAGAAATTTTCATAATCTGTAACCATAATCAAATTTTGATGATTTTTCAAAAGGTGCACATTATTTTGACTCACCCGGTATGTTATTACATTCGAACCTCGATCGTCCAAACAATCGACTATCCGGAAATCAAGGCAACAGTCGAAAGGTGCGAACAATCTAGGTTCGGCTATATCAGTAAGCACATCAAGACGAGCTTGTGGATGGGGGAAATCTTGGCTGGGGCAAAATCTGTGGCTTGAGTCAGGTGTTAGATCATATTCAATTCCTGCCTGGAAGGGGGGGGAGGGGGGTCGCTATCAGTGACCTATATAATTCTTGAGATTTCGTTCACTTGTGTAATTCTCTGGGCTGAAAAATTACAATAGCAGGTCGTCAATGACAAATGTAAAATTAGCTATAAAATAAGTATTCGACCCAAATTTGTATACAAATACTGGGTGTACCAAGGCGAAATAAGGCCATCAATGGCATAAACGTTCTTAGCCACTTAATACATGTTTTTCCCCAAAACGAGGCAGTGCTTGCCTGTCGAACACAAGCCAGGTAGTGCATGTTCTGGTCTGCGGAGATCGGAGAAACGTTGAAACCTGAGTACTATTAATAATGTCACGTTATAGTATGGTGGGGAAATCCCTTCCACACTGGTGTCTAAAGATTTTGCTTGAGGTCTTTGGATTCAAAGGTGAATGATAAGGGCAAAGGATGGGCTTAACATTACACATTCCAAGCTTTGACGAATTACGCAATTTGGTTGAGAATAACCACGAGGTAAACCACGAAAGCGATACTTACGTCTCGCCAGATTCAGCTGAAAAAGAAAAATTGCAAAATTAAATATTGATACTTAAACACAATTAAAAATTCGACATTTAACTTTATAAAAACCATAAAACTGGCAAGACAATGTGGCGGGCAAACACGAATATATCAGTACGGTAGGTAGAAATCTACTAGGTGTGTCAAAACATTCTCGAGTGACCTGGGAAAATTAATTCAGGTAGGGTAGTTTCTTAATTTTTAAAAAATTGAGCCTACCATTTCTTATAAGTTGTTTCTTATAAACAAATGGGTGTATGTGGTCTCAGGGAGGTACTTGGTGAAATCTTGCACAGGCATGCTCACTTGAGGAAATTTTACTTGTACCCAAAAAATAGTAAGCAAATTCATTGAAATAGTTAGTTTTCTAGGCGCAGAAAAGTAACAGCAATTTTCTCAAATAAAACCCTCTAACAATAACAGCGAATTTAGCAAAACCCAGAAATCACGCAAACATTCAAGAACACAAAAAATGACATTCCGCCAAATTTCAAACACAAAAATAACATTAGCATCCCTGTCCAAATGTTTATGAGTGCTAATGCTTCCCTTGCGCAGCAATAAGGACACTGGATTTTAAGACCAGAAATGAAGGAACAGAACCCGTTTAAAGAAGCTAGCAACCATCGAAAGATTGGCAATCACCACACCAAGTGATATTTTTTATGTCAGGAAACATATCTGCAGTAGTGTTAGAAACTATATAACACCCAGTAACGACCCTGCTGAAACGCTTCCCCGCCAAGGTGAAATGATGACCCGCCAAGAAAATTTGTTTCGCCGCCGAAATTTTCCTCTTCCCCGTCGTGATTTTTGTAATCCCGGTCTAAAATTTATAATTTGGGAATTTCCCCGCTGTCTTTTTAATGTCCGGCGGGGTCGTTACTGGTGTTACATAAAGTGCGTGATAAAGTGCGGAAATTTTCATGTGAAATNTGGACTGAACACCCAAAAAAGTAACAAAAGCATGCTTTTCTATATTTTTTTAACTGTTCTCATATTTGAGACCCAAAAAAATAATCCAGAATTTCATGAACCCAAAAAAATAACTGTACAAATGACTAACCCAAAAAAATAACTTTTGCCCAAATTTTAGACCCAAAAAAGTAACCTGAGCATCCCTATCCTAAATATATACGAGTATAAATTGATATAAATTGATCAATTGGGCTTGATAAAAAACCATGTACTGAATTTGAGATTTCGTGTGAATTTTCGACCCGCCATTAAAAAAGTGTCTATTGAAAACATTTACTTTGCAAAGGCGCCATTGATCAATTTTCAAAAACAAGATTTGCTCATAAACTTTTTCAAACAAATTCTTTCAATTCACAAAACAATAGTCGGAATTTCCCAAAGGTCGTCTCGGAAACCTGACTCATGAAGATTTAGTTACCGCGGGAAGACTTTTAGCGCGTATATTTTAACCAGTCAAATAAATTATTAGAAACCAAAAAGAGCAGATGAAGTGGCTTGAAATTCAATACTTTTTATTAACAGCGTCAGAATGCCCCTCGGTCCTATAGAGAAATACGAACTGCACCTTGTTGACTATAGTTCAAAAGGTCCCCTGCAAGAATAGGATACCAATCAGCTCGGTCGGGGCTCGGTCTGAGTTTGAAGAGAACAATACAAAGAGTGTAATGCTTACGAAGTATGACATTCATTTATTGCGCATGAGTCATCCGCTGTCTTATGTCATATTTCTCAAACAGACAAGGCCGATGCGAAGCAGCAGAATGAGCGGCTACAGGACCCTTTATGTACTGTAAATAGAGCCCGTGCCTTTAGGCCGCGTACGCTGTCGAAAGTGAAAGCATGTTTTAGAGGGGCTTTAAAATGCCTGAAATAATCGGAAATCTTTGGAAATTGTGTTTGCTTGACAAGGTAACAGAACAGAAAGTTTCACGCAATGAATTCTTGTCCTCCATCTTATTCCCATTACAAAGGTGAGAGAGTCAATGGACCCAGAAAAAAACAATCGTCGCTCTAGTGCTAATTTCTCAACAAAACAGCGCAAGAAGAAAGAGTAAGAACCAGCAGCAAACATATGCTGAATTTGCAAATAAAATTCACATGGTTTGGAGCCGAAAATATCATAACAAAGATAAATCTTAAATCGCCAACAACGTGAACTATTTGCTCTGACTGTGGAGATCTACAAAGTTCTTGAAACTTGAACCCTGTCTTCTGCGCAGTGTGAATGTCAATATTTTCCCCAGACAAACTCGGAAGGCGATAAATTGAATGCAGTGGTCCAATCAGATGACAGATTTACAAAGAAGACGTAACAAATGATTATAAACATTGGTAAAGCTGCTTTGAACAAAGAATAAACCTGATTATCAGCTGTGCTATCAAAATACGAGGAAAGCCACAGGAAAACCACGAGAATAAACGCTACCAGTTCTTACTATGAATAATTCAAGATTCAAGAGGAGCAACAAGGAAGTGTTCTGTATTTGTGGTTTAATCCCCTTCAGAAATACTAAACACAATATCATTGCCTACTATCTCTAGTCTTACCATGATATTAGACCTTTAACAGGTAACTTGGGCTAGCAGTGCATCAGCCCGGTGTTAACTGTTGGCATGCGCATTTACGGTCGGTGATTGACAAGAAAAGCCAGATGTTCCTCCGAGCCAACACACCTGTCCACAGCCCCGAGAGACTGCGGAGAACATAACTACTAAACGAAATAAATACTCAAAAACCAAGAANCCGCAGAACTATAGAAAACTTTCCTCCGCCAAAGCATATTAGTTGCTACGCTCTTCCATAACAGCACACCAGCGGTGGCTAACGACCCATGGTCTGTCCCTTCGACGAGTGGGGAAAAATAATAAGTTATCTTTTGCTGAAATAAAGCATAGAAATAAAGCATAGAAAAAACCACAATGTCTGTGAATTTTTGTGCTAATGTGGTTCAAAGTACATAGCTGCCGAAAACTTCTTGGTCTTACTCGCCGACTTCGAAGATTGTATGTATAACCTCTTGGATATCGTACAGTTTTGATATAATCAAGTCAAAACATAAAACTCTGACCCCTTGGAAAATATTAGAGACTTTCTAATTGTAAATTAACAGATTTCAAACCGGGTATATGTCACTATGTCGTAGCATAGGAAACAAACCTTAAAAAAACATTGCACGATTGGTTGATGCATCTTTCGTTTGATTTAATGGCCTGAAAGGAACGTCAGGTACTTCGTTATAATTCGTCATTAGCAATTTTTTATATCATGATTCTTTGCAGAATTATTGCGTTTTTCTTTTTATTGAAAAGAATTTATTGAAAGAATTCACGAAAAGCTTTGAAAAAAAAATAAATTGTTGTAAATCCTAAATTAATAGAGGAAAAACGGTGCAATCTTCAAGAAAACCATAGTTTATGAAGCTCTATAATACGGAGGTAAGCAGAAGTCCGTAGCTTTTCTGGTTCACGATTTAGCAATTTGATGACGTCACGACTGGACAACTGTTTGAAAGACTCTGTAATTCTGAGAATAATCAAGACATCAAAGATTGTCGATGATCACTTATAGCAAAGTACCCGAAGTTCCTTCCAAGCCATTAAATCAAACAAAAGATGCATCAACCAATCGTGCAATGTTTTTTAAAGATTTTATCCCCACGCTCTATATCGTTAAAGTGAAATATGCTTATATTTCTATTGCAAATTTTTAAAATAAAACGTTCAGGTACTGGACTAATATTGCGTACTGATGATGAGCGATTAAAACAAATGTAGTTGAAACATAACGTGAATGCTTAAAGTGTGATGTGCGTCTATGATTAACTGTGATGGACATTTTTTAAAAGAGAAATTAAGTATAAGAAAATGTGCCCGAGGAAGGCCAAATAACAGCAATAATGCAAGAGCCTCTAATTAACCATACTCTGATACAGTACAAAACATAGAAGGTAAGATCTACTAAGTTTAAAACAAAGGACAGAGCAGATACTGCAATGACATACTACTTACAACATAGAACAAGAACTGGACGAAAGCAGTCGAATCACAAATAAAATGAAACGTAGAAATCATTAAAAAAATCAATAAACAACCAAAGAGGGAAGCCAACAATGCAGTGCACCTAGATTAAAGTTTCCCGTAAACATCCTTAATAAATGAGAAGAAACCCACTCAAAAACCATCCATCCTTCCAGCTGACGGAATAACAGTGTTATATAAGACAATTTTAATTAGGTCTCGCAAAAATTACAAATCTTGCGTTCTCGCACAAAATTGTGAAAGGCAAGCATCTATGCGCATTGTGGAGCCTTGAAAGGTTATTTACGAGTAGAGAGTGCATTGGTTACTGCTTATTGGTTATCGCTCAGTGGCTGTTTATCTGACTGTTAAATCATAATGGTGTTAAGCGCTTACGATCAGTGCTCTGCACTTTTGGTAAACTACATCTCCCAATGGTACCATCAGACTCAACTGCCACAATTCTGAACTCATACGGAGTTGCAGGTCGCAAGCCGCCGATCTGTTCCCTGTACGTATCGGCAGAGCCTTTAACACTCTTCGCATTTTCTTGGCCTTTATGCATTTTCCAATATATATCGTAATGATTTATGGGGTTGCTGGTGGGTGGCTGAGGTGCACTCCATTTAACTAGTATCTTATCACTACCAATTGCTTTGAGTGTGACGAGCAGCGGTTCAGTCGGCATTACTATGAATTACAAGAGTTATAAATTACATAAAGTAGGATAGGGTTAAGTTTAAAGAATTGTAGCTTATATAATTGACATATAGTTTAAGGATATTCCTTTCGTTAGCTATTGTTGATCATGAGTAGGCTTGGAAAATTAAAAAGTGCTCTTGCTTGGGCTCGATCTAGGGACCTTCAGGTCACCAAAATGTCTCGCGACGCGATTCATAATCCTTAATTTTCATTTATTGACCATTCGTCACCTTTATCTATTGACTCCTCGCATAAAACGCTACAGCCTGAAATCTTCAATATTTATTCCTTTATGAAAAAACCTTTTCACTCTGGTGTTTGTATTAGGTTCTTATTTTGAAGAACAAATACATTGATATAGTTTTCAGCTGCGACAATCCAGAAGATTAATTGATTATTGTGTAAAATAAAAAAATGTACATGCTCCTCAATCATCCAAGAGCCCTAAAAAAGTCTGATTACACAACGTTGCTAATGCTCCATCCTCTATAACAGCATTTCGATTATAAAAAGATACATTTTAAAGAGTGCAAAGAAAGAAACTTTGTTGTAAAAATTTTGAGAAGATTTGAGAACCTAATCTAAGAACCTACAGCCTGATTTCATGAATGTTATCATTTACATAAGAACCACAACAGCTGGCTTGAAAAAGGTAGGTTTTTAAGGTTTAGGTAATCTTCAAAAGCCTATTAAAGGGAATCTAACCATATATATATATATATATATATATATATATATATGCCTGTTATAAAAATAGCCGTGCAGAGACAATAGACCTTGACATGCATCGAACCATAAGGAGATAACTGATCTATATCAAAAGGAAATACCGATGTCTGACAGGCCTGAATTTGAATTTGAGTGGCTCGAGCCACTGTTATATGCTCAGATTCCCTTTTAGGTATGATTCGTACGAAAATATGTCACAGCAAAATGGCAGTTGAACTATTTTCCGCGACTGTGTTACCATGAGCCGTAGGTCTTTAAAGATGGCATTTAAATTGGCACACACCCTGAGTAACTCTCAACAGCCAAATAATATAAAATAATATAAATAATAATAATAATAATAATAATAATAATAATAATAATAATAATAATAATAATAATAATAATAATAATAATAATAATAATAATAATAATAATAATAATAATAATAATAATATTAAAAATAATAATAATAATCACTTTAATTACAGTTGGATAAAGAAAGGTGTAGTTTGCGCTATAAAACACAAACTAATAAATACCAACTAAATTAAACTAATTTAGAGCAATACTATTTACAAATTTTACAATTGCAACCCTCCCCAGCCCAACATTTTATCTTTTTGCCAAAAACAGAGACTGTGTTACTGCTCTTAATCACATCAGGTGTACTGTTTCAAAGTATTCTACCCGTGAACGCTATCGAATTTGTACCGAAAGACGCAGTTGATGCCTTGGGAAGTGTAAGAATATCTTTAATTCTCAAGTTGTAACTAATTTCTTTCCTTGAGAATAAATCCCATAAGAAAGAAGGATTT
>REGM01000352.1:181566-203619 GCA_004194415.1 Aurelia aurita
AGATTTTTTGCGACATAAATAAGATTTAGGCCACAAAGAATAGGTAAATTGTTTACATCCAACTGCTTACCGAGGATATTCACAATTACGTGTTGTTCAGTACTATTTCCAAGAGAATTGATTGCTTTGCATCCATAGGTATTATTATATCCATTTGTCCTTGCATTGCGAAGGACATCTATTTCAATAACGCCACTCACTCCAGAGCCTGACGTGACCATAATGTCTTTCTTCCCATTGTAAATCTGGTAAAATTCGTACATCGGAGCAGGAACAGCCACTGCAGCGCATGTCAAGGTGACAGTTCCATTTTCAATAACGTCTTTATGTGCTGCTGACAGTTTTGACTCAACAGGGGCATCTAAGCAGAACAGATTAGCCTTATAACGCAACAGTGAACACAAGTATACAGTATACAAGTCAACAGTCCTACCTTTAACTATTCTAAAAAAAGAGTCTGGATAGAGCGATGTTTTAATACATTTTGCAAAAAAATCTGACAAAGTTTAAAATGTGCACATGAGTGACATAAGCTCTAACGCCACTCAATCGAACCTTTGTAAATAAATGTAAAAATATCGCTCGATTCAACCTCTTTTCGAGAATAGATAAAAGGTCTATTTGGTGATAATCAAAGTTGGTACATGTTATGATAAATGCTGAAATGAAACAAAGTTATGTAATGATTTGTCACATTAATGTTTTCCATTGTTACACAGTGGCGGATATTTTGGGGGATTTGCCAAATGTTGGGGGGGGGCGAAGCTATTATTTCAGTTGAAAAGGATTGTTTATCCCTATTGTTTTCAACAAAAGATCTTTGTTGTACCAAACATTGGGGGCGACCGCGCCCACTCACCACCTAATATCCGTCAATGTGCTACAAGTCCGTTGTTACATACCATATACTATCTGCTTAAGCGATCATATAATAAGAATCTGATGCAGTTCTGCTAATTTTCTGCTGCAAAAACCATATCTGACAAAAAAACATACTACAATGAATGTTTCAGTTAGCTATTCCACTCACGTTGTACTACAACATGTGTAGTTTTCATGACTGCCTCGACAACAGCATTGTCTGCATGACAACTGTAGCTTCCTGCTTGATCTCTCTTGATATAATTGAGCGTGATGGTACCATTTATGTGACCAATGACACTATTTGATGGGCCTTTCCATGTAATATTTGGAGCTGGATTTGCAACTGTTATACTGCAAGTAAAAGTAACGTTGTCTCCTTCTTTCACTGTTTGATTGCTTGATATAACCAAGATTGGTTGTACTGAGGAAATCAAAACAAAGAAATTATGTATGTTAACAAACAGAAGATTCCAGCTAAATAGTCATTCTAGATGGATATGTAAAAGCACCGTAGCCGGTTGAAAGTGAAACAAAAATGATTGAAATACTATCTTTTGATGCACAACTACTGTAAACCTGTTAATTTTTCATTCATTTTCAATCATTTAGGGAGGGTTACCCTTCAGCAAAGGCTGGTAAGTTCAGTGTATACGATATGGAAAAGATGGCATCAAGGGGCATTTTCCCAGAACTAATCACGTTCTTAAAATGGAATCAATTATGATTCTATTGAGATTCTGAAACAGAACGCGAAGAACAATGGGAAATATTTTCCATAATATTTTCTGAAGACTATTGTCCCTGCTAAAAACTTTGAAACCTTGCTTCAGGAGAAAAAGCACGGTTTTCAAATATTGCTGGATGTCACCTTTCGCTAGAAACAAAATTGGGTGCACCTCTGTCCTTAGCTGAGACAAAAAGGTTCTGCAGCGCTGTAAACGTTAATAAATTGCCCTATGGCACAGGATGGTACAGGCGGCCTTTCCTTGCGCAATATTAGTAATAATCATACACACAAACATTTTGATAAACTACGTTGCAACGACAAAGTTACACACGGTATCAAACATGTGCCTAAGATTCCTCTCATTTGACCGTAACTTGCATGGACATATAAGAACATCCATGTGCAATCTGATTGCAAGTTTTAAATGCATGTTTTCATTAATAAACCGTCAAAAAATATGAAGTTCCATAATTCTCTATGGAATTCATATCTGAAGGTGTTTATAAAATTTTATCTGGATAAAATATTTTCTTTCGATTTCAAACCATTTTCAAACCAAGAATCACAGTTTCTACTTTCTCCAAGCATTCCCCTGTTTATCTAGAACTGCATGGAACTTCCTGGTCAATTCCAGAACAGATAACTGGGTTGAAATTAACAAATAACATCATATCAAACCAAACATGATAGTCTGCGTTGTTAATTCAAATATATTAGTATCCACGGGTCACAATATTGTGAAAAACAAATACTTTAGAGGAGCATCCACCTTTATGCTCTAAGTCTTTGGATTAAAAAATCTTAAAGCAACTTACAATTTTGCTTAAGGCAGATTTTTGCTTGAGCAAAAACATTTTTGCGCGAACTAAAAATAAAAACATGAAAGAAATTCAACTTTCAGAGAATGGTTTTATTTCCTTCAGAAAATGTGAGGTAATAGAGCAAATAATTTGTTTTGCTAATAGAGGAGAACACAAGGTGTCAAACGACATCAAGTATATAATCCCCTGTGTTTCCATAGGAACTGCTCGTACACATTTGTGCACCAATCTGTCCACACGAGTAATCCTCGCAATAAGATATATAATTGCCACACGATCTAGTCTATTCAATGTAATATACTTAACCATATCTTGACCGGGGGGAAGGGGGTTAAAATAGCCCCACTTACCATGTTTGTCTGTGAAATTTTGTTTTCCTAATTTCTAGGCTTATTACTTTTTGTGACTTTTCCATCTTGTGACTTGTCTATATCTATTTAGCATCTTCCATCCAAATTTCTTCAAGATATCCAACATAGTTTTGGAAATATAGCAATTTTCTGAGAGAGTAGTTTTAACATCTTGTTTGCTTTACAATGAAACCCTTTATAACTTCAAAGTAAGATAATTCTTGACAGAAGTAAGATAACTGGATGAACTTTTCAGTTCAACCATGAATCGATAAGAGAATATGGAAAAAATTTAATTTTATTGTTTTTCTAGAAATAACGCCATTGATGACGTCATATATATATACAATGAATTTAGGTAATAAATTTAGGTTTACAAAGTTAATTATTTAAAGAAAATTATGTTTTTATGAGATTTTGATATTTTATCTGTCATGTACAGTTAAAAGAAGCATAGCATTTCTCTCGAGTGAGACTTTACAGTCAAATCTGTAATAGTACTGTTTTTGGCCTAAAGCAAAGAAAAATGATGATGTCATCGAATATACAACAATTAGAGTAAAATAAATTATAAATTCGGACTTTTCACATCAGTCTGAGGATGCTCAGAAAAACCCGGTCCAGATAGGGTTAAGCTGAAGTAGGATATAAATGTACCTTGGACTTCAAGATTTATGTCTTTCGATGGCCCACTGCCAATGATATTATGTGGAACACATCTGAATGTAACTTTAAAGTCCACATAATCTGCATAGTTGATCTTTGAAATTATATGTGTGCCTGAAGTGGTATTGCTGAGCACCTTTGTGTTATTACCACCAGTGGTGCTTTGAATTCTATATGAAGGTGCAGGTATTCCATTTGAAGCGCAGTTTAGCGTCAATGATTGCCCATGTACTGGATTTGAGGATGGTGAACTTGAGAACGTTATTACATCAGGTTTATCTAGGGAAAAGGTTTCAAAATATAGGGACCTTGGTACAAACACGTATAAAGATTCAATTCAGCAACTATACTGGGGGGGGGGGGAGTCAGAAAAAGTTTTAAGATGTTTGCGAGCCTGTAGTTTTCCAGCTATTCTTTGCATTCCTTCACACTGATATTTGCTGTCTAGCTAGCATGTCAAATTAGCATTGTTGGCAAATTTAATCAAGGATACATGTTGTGATGAATTCTGGGATAATAACTTTCGCCAATGATAACGACGATATGGCAAATTTTGACAATCAAATTCTTTTATTTCAGTTGGCATGTCAGATATAAAATAATCATCAGAGGTCTGATGAATAGTTAGAAAAGTTGGAACACAAACATTTACTTGATTTACTCACCAGGTGTGATTCTAAAAATTATCTCAACTAAAGCTCATGATGCAATAATTATAGGAATGGTCATACAAGTGGCAAATGATTTGATTGATTTTTGTTAGCAAAATATAGTTGCATGCGAGCCAACCATTTGTCATCGAAAAAACCGAATTTCCTACTACTTGTAGTTCAGTCTCAGTAAAACTGCAAACATTAAAAGAACCAATCAAAGTATAATATCAAAAATCAGTTTCAATGTATATTGTTGATGTCATTTGGCAGTAACAATAAAGATTTGCATTTTGGACACCAGTCCTTGGTTCTACAGAAGACTGAATTGCCGCACAAGAGTACTTCAATCTGGGGAATACTTTAGACATCTTCGGACCAACTTCAGATGCAGAATTCCTAAAAAATATGCGAATCATGTTTGCATAAGATTACTTGTATAAAACATCATGTCAAAACTACTGGGTGATTCAAGAAAAATCGTTCATCTTTTTAAAATAATCAAAATTATATTATATTACCGATATACAATGGAGATTTCACATTGCATTAAAGTCAAGGACCAAAGCTTCTGTTCTCGAACCAATAAAACTGAAGTACAACCAACATTAGTGATACTAATATCACAATAAGAACAAACTGCATAAAATTAAACACTCACACTCAACAATCAGTACCGCGGTCTTTGTGACAGAGGAACCAACAGTATTGTTAGCTATACAGGTGTATATGCCATGACCATGACGAGTAACATTGGTCAAAGCTGCAACGCCATTGCTATGAGTGATGCTACTATTACTGGGATTCCTCAAAGTAATAGTAGCTGGTGGATTGGCTGCAGATACGACACATCTCAATGTAGCGTTACCAAATTCACGAATTGTGTTTGGAGTCATTGTCAAGCTTGTCATTGGTAGAACTAAATACAAGAAGAAATTGAAGAGTACAGATTAACGTCGCTTTCCATTTAATGAATATGAAAGAAATTATCAAACAAATTGTTAAATTGAAAAAAATATTTCAATGCACCAGTTAAAAGTTCCGACGAAGGTCTGCCCTCGAAACTCCAAATAATTGCATCGTTGGATGCACATGTATTTTGGGAAAGGACACATTACATTTGCAACAATCCTTTGCATCATCTTTCAAATAAAAATGCGAGAGAATATCTAACCTAAAATGCGCGCGCATCATTGTCTCAGAACTGCGAACTGGTGTATCATCATAAAAGCTAAACATAAAGTTATATAACGGGCCATTTGCTATTTTGTATTGACTTAGGGCTTCTTTATATGGAGCCGAGTTACCCGGCTAGACGAATTACCCGGCATGCCGAGTTGAAAAAACATGTGTGTTTATATAAGTCGAGTTACCGGCAGAGCCACCCACGCAATATAATTGTTTCACATTCCATGAGTATTTCTTATAGTCTTAATAAGTGGCGCGTGCGCTGTTGTGATGAATGTAACCCGGCAAGAGAGTGTTTATATGGGAATATTTTCATCCTGGCATTCCGAGATCTCAGTTGTTTGACGGGATCTTGGCTAGCAGAGTTACCCATCTGTCTCATATAAAAACGCAGCCGGGATGGCATTAAATTTCTATACATTGCAAGTAACTCGTTTTGCTGAGTAACTGGCCTAGCCGGGCAACACTGTTCCAAATAAACAGGCCCTTACAAAGGTGACAGATAAGATCCAAAATAGAGAAACACGATAATATAATTAGTGCAATTATTGAAAACTCAGTATTAAAAAGATGAATAAAATATGCCAGTTAGCAGGCCTGACCATATGATTTTTAGCAAAGGAGCAGTAAATCGCTCTCCTAGTAATATTCAGGTGAGCTATTCTTAAATAAAACAACGAAAAATGAAATCTTAAGGTGAGCAATTAACTATTTTTAAGACTTCAGGAGAGCCATCTACAGCACTCCTCCAGCATTTGAGGAGAGCATAGAGGGGAGCGAGAGCTGTGGCTCTACTCTAACGACCATGCCTGAATAGACCCAAACGGCTAAGGTTTGTTTACACTAACTTCAAGTCAAGTCATCAGTCTCTTGATAAAACATATTCCGATTTCTTTGACATATGTCGTGTGATGAGAATATGTGCCATCAATGCAAAAATTAGAATGATACTAAAATTTCCCAAGAGTATGGCAATATGACTTGAGATGGGTAAAACAAACCTTAGTCGATCTTGTCTGTTAGACGCAAGAAATAGAAAGGCTTAGATTAGCCTTCCAATATATTCAATAAATATCAAATAATATAATGCAGCATACTATATTAAAATCTTCACATGTTAAGAAACATGGCGACGGGATTTTTTTTCATGCAAGTCATATAACTTACGACTAACTATTTAATCATAATGATTTGCTAATCATTAACTTACGCTCACTGAATTGAATTTATACAAGCAACAAAACTTTCTGAAAATATCTTACCGATCTAGAGTCTACTGAAATATAAAGCTTATACGCATGTGCGTGTTCATAATGAGTTTACAGGCAACTTACCTTGGATATCAAGAGTATGATTTTTCGAGGGACCATTGCCGAGTCTGTTGTATGGCACACATTTAAATGTAACTTTGTAATCAATGTAGTTGGCATAGTTGATGCTTGGAATTGTGTAAGTACTTGAGGAGTTATCTTGCACAACGGTATCATTTGTGCCATTGATTCTGTGGATTCTATATGATGGTGCAGGCACACCGTTTGAATTGCAAGAAAACACAACTTGATGACCATTCATTGGTTTCAGCATTGGTGTTGTAAAATTTACCATGCCGGGTTTATCTATATGAGAAAGAAATACAAACATGGTAAAAAAATCAAATCACAAAATACACTACATTATTTTGCTAGATGAATATCAAATATCTTAAGAAAGTCTATCATTCCATTTCAAGAAGTACGTGATTTTATCAGCATAAATTTCGCTATCGACATCGAATTAACATTATTTTTGAATGACTTCAATTGTAAATGCAGACCATTAAGCATTTTTGATTGACTAGACCATTTTCTATATTCATTGAATACATAATTATGAATATAGAGGACCCAGATCATTGGTGGAAATACGCCAAAAATCAAAGTTTTAGCAACCATGAAGCGTTATNATCTATATGAGAAAGAAATACAAACATGGTAAAAAAATCAAATCACAAAATACACTACATTATTTTGCTAGATGAATATCAAATATCTTAAGAAAGTCTATCATTCCATTTCAAGAAGTACGTGATTTTATCAGCATAAATTTCGCTATCGACATCGAATTAACATTATTTTTGAATGACTTCAATTGTAAATGCAGACCATTAAGCATTTTTGATTGACTAGACCATTTTCTATATTCATTGAATACATAATTATGAATATAGAGGACCCAGATCATTGGTGGAAATACGCCAAAAATCAAAGTTTTAGCAACCATGAAGCGTTATAGGCAAGCGAAAAGCTCAATGTGTCAGCTTTCCAAAGCTTTTTACATTTTCTATTCATCTTTTACCCGTTATAAAAACTTAAATATTAGCAAATTAAAAAAAGGCGCTTTATGGAAATTTTTGGTAATTTTTCAAAGTTTGCTTGAAATATCCCTAAAATGACATATTTGGCAAAGTTGCTCTTTCTTATTTATTCTCATAAAATATTACAAACTACAAATACTCATACAACACCACGGTGTGTCTTAAAGTTCATATCTACCCCGTTGCCATTACACTAAACACTAAACATTACACAAGCAAGATACAGTAAAACCCCGCGTATAAGAACCTAGTGGATTAAGAACCTGGAGGCTGAAATTGTCCAATTAGCTACCACTTTATAAGAACCAATCCATTGTATTCATTATTTAAGACTCAGGCTGACTTGCAAAATTGTAGGTTCTTATACGCGGGTTTTTACTGTACTACAAACTACAACTTAAGCTACAAGTTAAGGTGGCTTGCAATCAAATAATTTCAAAATTGCTTTCATGTGACATCTAAATCAATCCCGAAAATTGTATTGTTTTGAAAGTGGAAAATGCTGGTAGCACTGAACTTTAAGGGCAAAGAAAGGGGTAGGGTTAGGTTTACTGTTAGACTCTGGGTTTGGGTTAGGGTTTGTAGCCCCCTTATAAATATCTGCAATAATGATAACATTAAATTTTGGCCAAATTTGATGTGTTTCAGTGCTTTTGTGAACTAAAAAAAGACCAAATGATGACATTTCGTTTCAGAGCCCCCAAAATTTGGGAAATTTCAATTTTTCAGGCTTTCAGTATTTTTGTCTTTCTAATGCACTTCTTTAGAGCCATCAATCGCTACTCTGCAGTTTTCAATCATCACATTGCAGTCATATTTCCAAAGTTGGGCTTCTGGGCCCACAGATAAAGTATAACTTGAAATTACGATGAGTAATGGAACCAACTGCTAAATATGTTTGCCAGACACTGGACAAAGCAAATCTTCAGATAAAAGCCGAATAACAAGAAACCAGCATAAATACATTGCATTGCATTAAAATTAGCCAATCAGAGAGCCCATCTAGGTTCTTTCTTGGTAATATTAAAGTTTCGACCACACGACAACTTTTTAAACAGTAATTTGGAAAACATAATTGATGAAAACTGAAATAAATTCACCATTTCCTTTGATCACTTCTTGAAGCATTTTAGTTTTTCAATATGTTAAAATGCTCTTAGTCGGGTATAACTATAAGTAGCAAGAGGAGATCACTATTACCATGGTGGAAAATGGATTAATATTAATCAAATGGTCAAAGAAAGGGTCCAATAAACTGGGAAGCTACCAGTCTTTCAAGAAGCGAGTTTAAATGGAGCCATACTATGTTTTGGGCGATAGGGAATTACATAAAACTGTAGCGAAATTTATGTGCAGTAATCGTAACCTTCGAATTGAAACCGGGCGTTGGTAAAATATTACACCAGATGAACGGAAGTATCTCGTTTGTACAAGCGGCTTCGTCGAAAGTGAACGAAATGTGGCATTGAGATTCTCATTTAGATAAAAAGTTAATTAAACATTTCGTTCAGTTTAGTCCAGTCTAGTCTAGCCTGGTCTAGTTTAGTCTAGTTTAGTTTCAGTGGGATGATTTCCATGCATGGAATTGGATTGGCTTCTATTCTTGTTCATTCACTATTCACCTGAAAGGATTGGCTGTTTTGCCAATCGACCCTTTTATTTTCCATTTCAAGACTAACTCCCTCNCACCAGATGAACGGAAGTATCTCGTTTGTACAAGCGGCTTCGTCGAAAGTGAACGAAATGTGGCATTGAGATTCTCATTTAGATAAAAAGTTAATTAAACATTTCGTTCAGTTTAGTCCAGTCTAGTCTAGCCTGGTCTAGTTTAGTCTAGTTTAGTTTCAGTGGGATGATTTCCATGCATGGAATTGGATTGGCTTCTATTCTTGTTCATACACTATTCACCTGAAAGGATTGGCTGTTTTGCCAATCGACCCTTTTATTTTCCATTTCAAGACTAACTCCCTCCAAGCCAAAATACCCATGCATGGAAGCCAACCTAAACTTTAGTTAAATTTCGTTTGCTAATTTTCTATATATTTGTTACATTTGTTTGTTAACTTATACTGCTGTAAAAGTGAGTTTTGTTACATGATGATGATATTAAGCCTATCAAAGCAGGGTTAAACAAGTAAAAGTGACTTCCAGACAGAATTCTAATTTGGGACGCTGCGTGACCACACAATTCGTTATGTTATGCCTTTGCAAACAAAGGATTTACAAAAGGATTACAAACAAATAAAGACCCAACATGAAACCACGACCCTTTATCAAGTTGTTATTAAAGTGGTTTACATGAAAGCAGATTCATTGTCTTTATTCCTATTCATTTATGGACTACCTGTGCTTCTTTCATTTCATTCTAAATTCTTTCCCATCCTTTATGTTGCCATACCAATCTATGACAATACGACAATATAAATGCTAAGCTTTCTAGACCCGAAGTGGACATATGCAAAAACCTATAGCTTCACGTAGTAAATCAGTTTGGATTTTGAACAAATAATGGTAGAAGGATCCAGTTTACATCATCAAAGTTAGGAAACAATCGTAAAGCTAATACCCAGAAATTGTGACTTCTTTTACATGTTAAAAGGGATACAGTAAAACCCCGCAAACAAGAACATACTTTTCTAAAAAACAGACTGACTATGTTCTTATGAATATGGTGCTCTTGCTATCTTCAGGGTAAGGTTCTTACCCCAAGGACCCTTATGACTACGAGGAGCATGAAAGCTATATGCAGTATGCATGTAATAAACTTGAGAGGCGTGATTGCATTCTAAATGTTGCAGGAAATAGTAATCTGTTGTGTTGTAGACAAAAATAAATTATATCATACAAATTTGCCAAACAATTTGCTTATCCTTTAAAACTGTCCGAGGTGTTTGGACTTAAAAAGGGCTGTGAGTTTTTATAAACTAATGTGATCAGCAGATGTTTAAAAAATAGCCAGATTTCAGATTCATAAAATTTGTTACTTTTCAGGCAATTTATTATGTGTATCATCTGATAAGAACATGGAAAGAAATCAGACTGTTTTTGGTTCTTATCTTTGGGTGTCTTTTTCACAAAAATCGGTCTGTATGTTCTTATTTTCCTATGTTCTTGTTTGCGGGGTTTTACTGTATGCGTGGACTTTAAATTGCATACTTTGGAAATCTTTCCTAAGTACTTAAACATAAAATAGTAATTATTATAGCAATTATTGATTATTTTTCTTATAAATGAGGTTAGGGTTGGCACCTTAAAATAAAATAATTGTTTCTGAAATAAATTAAGATTCTGTTGACGTTCTCTTTGTGTGTATAACATAAATTATCACAAGAGACAATCAATTAGTGTAATTATTGTAGGGTGTCTGCAGACAACGAAATCATGAGACCACGAAATGAAACAGCAGAATAGCGAAACGAAAAAGTTTTAAAGAAGGTCTCTAAGATTACACGTATTCTTTTTCATAAGAAACTAAGAATTTCAGCCAGTACTGAAGGTTTCTTAAAACTATCAGATTCTGAGTACTCAGAGTCTCTTACGAGTTTCGTACGAATTCCGTAATACTGTAGTCTTCACGTTTGCTTCCTGTGCCCTCATGAACATTTCAAAACGAAGTTTTTGAAGCCTTTCCCAAGTTTCCCAAGTTGAGTTTCTTATAAGCGGTTTCTTATAAAGACAATGCGTGTATCTTCAAATGAAATCTTGTATACGCGCTTAGGGTTCATCGTCTCTCATTCAATCACAGAGATATTTTGCACACAAGAGTTGCTTACACAAAGATAACATTGGTTGCACTTGTTTGCTATCTTCGGAATATATTGCCGAGCATAGTTCATCATCCATTTTGCAAAACGATCGTATCAACTTTGTAGATAAGCTTTATTTCAAGATTCTTGTGGTTCAAAAAGTCAAGGAGATGTCATTTCCGACGTATTACGAGGAATATAAATCCACCATCAGCCACAAAGCTTCCAGCCCCTGTCAAAATGATATGGGTTTGTTATGGAATGCTATGGTAACGAAGCTGGATACAATAGTCGGCAAGACATCTAAAACCTTGAAATACAGTTAGCCTTGGTTGAGGTTAGATTTGTGGTGTTCATTTATAAAGCGTAAGCAATGTCATTTCAAGACAAGAATCAAATTACGACGCTCTAAAGTAAAGCCAAGATAAATGTGAAACATTTCCAAAGCTTCCCGATAATAATAAAAGCCAAAGAATCTCCAAGGAACAGGAAATCTAATTGCATGTTATTTCTGTA
The DNA here is from genome assembly GCA_004194415.1 of Aurelia aurita. Taxonomy (NCBI): domain Eukaryota; kingdom Metazoa; phylum Cnidaria; class Scyphozoa; order Semaeostomeae; family Ulmaridae; genus Aurelia; species Aurelia aurita. The sequence continues at coordinate 193,448 of REGM01000352.1, forward strand.
ACATCGTTTAAGTAGAAGGATAAATATGGCACGCCATACCTGTCAAAACATCCGAAAAATCGAAGCAGTAATAGAAACTATATCAGAAATTGGTTACCAAATAATGGAAGATATTTGCTATACATTGGAAATTTACATTGTATCTCAGAAATTATGTGATATATAACTGAATTTATTGGCAAATTAAAAATCACAAATCTGAAGTTACTAACAATTTTCTGACTACTAAAAAATTCATGATTACTCTAAATTTCCTGATTACTACAAATTTTCTGATTACTCTAAATTTCGTCTCATAAACTTCCCTTGTTCTATCCCATGAACTTTCGCTCTCACAAACCAATGCCAGGAATCATGGAGAGAGCTCACAAAATAGTACGACGGGAGAATACTCAAAATAGGACTCCTAAATTGTTTAACACATTGAGTGCAAGAATCTAGTATGCTTATCCCAAACAAGAAGCTTGTATGAGTCACCAATAGAAAAGGAAGGGGATTCTACTTTTTTATCGGAGATCTTTTTAAGATTTGGCCGAGATCCTACAACCATAGCTAGAGCCTTAATGACATTTAACCCTTTTTCACATGGGGGGGGGCGTTTTTCGCCCCCCCCAACCAAACTTTGCTACATTGCGCCTAAACAACACTAGAAATGACAACCAAACCTTTGTGACTTTTAATGAAGTTTAGTGCCAATTACAATTTCGATATTTCATTGTTCTAAAATCGGTCAGGTGACCACAATAGCACCATATTTGGAGAGTGGTCAACAAAAAAAAGCTTGAAACATCCATAACTTCTTTGTTACTTGTCTGAATTACTTGAAACATGTATCATTCGATTGATCATGATGAGAGCTTTCATTTAATATATAACTTTTTATTATTTGCTGACATCAGCAAAATTTAATATCTATGACGTCATTTACATATATGACATCATTTTTCGAATAAATAAGTAATTAAATTTAAATTTTTGTAGCACATTAGTGTTATCTTGCTTGTGTCATGCATATTGAGTTGATATGGGTTGGAAAAAGAAATCATTCTATGAAAAAACTGCAGTGATTGTCCGTCCGGAGAACAGATGGCTAATTAGGTGCTAATTGATCTATAAATAGATGCTTAAAATTGCTTCAAGGTATATATTTGATTTTACTATGTGTTTTCTATCATTTAAGACCATTTGCATCCAAATCGGTCGAGTAATTATTTAAATAGAATTTTTCTTGTGAAGAAGCTAAATTTGCCAATTTTCCATTGTTTTTGGTCGCCTAGCAACGAATCACGTGACTAATTAATTACCATTGTCATATTCAAAAAGCCCATTGTCNAGCTTTCAATTAATATATAACTTTTTATTATTTGCTGACATCAGCAAAATTTAATATCTATGACGTCATTTACATATATGACATCATTTTTCGAATAAATAAGTAATTAAATTTAAATTTTTGTAGCACATTAGTGTTATCTTGCTTGTGTCATGCATATTGAGTTGATATGGGTTGGAAAAAGAAATCATTCTATGAAAAAACTGCAGTGATTGTCCGTCCGGAGAACAGATGGCTAATTAGGTGCTAATTGATCTATAAATAGATGCTTAAAATTGCTTCAAGGTATATATTTGATTTTACTATGTGTTTTCTATCATTTAAGACCATTTGCATCCAAATCGGTCGAGTAATTATTTAAATAGAATTTTTCTTGTGAAGAAGCTAAATTTGCCAATTTTCCATTGTTTTTGGTCGCCTAGCAACGAATCACGTGACTAATTAATTACCATTGTCATATTCAAAAAGCCCATTGTCCAAAGAACAATTGAGGTAAGTCTTATTGTTATATCCTGTGTATTCTCAGAGAAAAAGAGGGGGGCGAGGCGAAAAACGCCCCCCCATGCCAAAATGTCATAAAAATACCCCATGTGAAATAGGGTTAAAGACTGTTTATTTCCTTGAAGCCACCCTTCAGGCAATTTAAGGCTCTATTTAGGATTTCGTTGAGATAATCGATGTTCTTGGAAGAAAACAATAAGGTGGTATCATCAGCATACATCGTAACTTGACTATTTTGCAGAGAAAGTGGCAAATCATTGATATAAATAAAAACAAAAGAGGGCCGAGACAAGAGCCTTGCGGCACTCCACAATTAATATCGTGTAGCTTTGAGGACACACCATTGACTCTACAAAATTGCATTCTATTAGACAGATAGGATGCAAACCAGGTATTTTCAAGATCTATGATACCATACTTTGTCAGTTTTTAAGTATATAATCTTATGATCAACTGTGTCGAAAGCTTTTTTTAGGTCAATGTATACCGACCCCTATCCATGTTAAGATACCAGTCATTGGTACAGTTACGAAGACAAGTGACAACAGAATGCAGTGATATAAACCCAGACTGTTTGGAAAAAAGAAGCTTGTTTTTGTCAAGGTCTTCATAAAGCTGGTTGTAAATCACTTTTCGAAAACACTAGACAGAAACAGAAGAACTGAAATCGGTCTATAATTAGATCGATCAATAGATTGGCAACTTTTTAAAATAGGGGCCACTCTTGCAATTTTCCAACTATCCGGGGATACACCAGTTGCGATCAAAAGATTACAAATGTCACAAAGTGATTCAACGATAACGGGTAGGTCTATCTTCAAAAACTAGTTAGCAATACCATCAGCGCCAGATCCCTTGGGTGTTTGAAATTTTCCGAAAACCCTCTCTAACTGAGAAATATCAATGGCCTCAAATTCAAAGCGTCGATTTTTGGGGTCTACAGAGTACTCATTCTCCAGAAGCGGATTTTGCGTTTCAGCTAATTTTTCGTTGAGGGTTTTGCCAAAACTGCAAGCAAATGTATTCATTGATTCTGCAATAATTTGGTAATCACATGTTTGCCTCCCATCTACATCAAGTGCTGAGATCTGAGTGGTTTTCGATTTCTTGTTAACGACCATATTGACAGTCTTTCCCGTGATTTTAAGATCATATTTATGTGAGTCTTATTTGTGAAAAACTCTCACTTTAAGTCTGTATTCAGCTTATTGACTTTATTACGCATCTGTCTATAAGCTTCCATCAGAATTTTGGATTTTGAAAGCAAAACCTCCAGAATAGACATCTGTAGATTTCAACATTAATTACAATCTAGCAGAAGCCCCGTGTAGCGCGCCTTAAACCGCAAAACGAAATCATGCTGTCTCTTAGCACAGCATGGACTTGCCCAAGTCGTCTTGTAAGAAAAAAAGAGACGACTTGTGCCGAACAGGGCACAGCTGGATAGCGCCGGCCGTTTTTTGGGCCGGCAGGCGGTACCTTTGATCACGATTTTTGACCAATAGTAGAGAAGACGGTGATTTTCTCAAAAGAAAATAACGGGGGCTAAACTAAAATTGAAACAGAAATAGTTATATGTCATAGTTATATGCCCCTTTAAAGTTATTGTAAAAATACTTCTCAACCAACGCCTAGGGTATGACACTTAACGTAAAATAACGGCAACAATCCATCGTGGCCTAACTGTTTATTCGGAAGATTTGATAATATAGTATTTGATTTGATNATTTATCAAAGTTTTCATGATTTTAAAATACCCTTCCTTGAAAGGCTATTTAGGACCCCCAGCAAGACCGTAGAATCACGAAAATAACTTAAGCCGATAGATCGTTTCCTTGTTTACTAAAGAGTGTCTGAGAATTTTGATACAATATCCAATTTTCAAGCTATAGCTTCCGCAATAATTGCATTAAGACTACCCTCACATGAGCAAACTCAGACCTGGACTTGCCCAAGTCGTCTTGTAAGAAAGAAAGAGACGACTTGTGCCGAACAGCGCACAGCTGGATAGCCGGCCGTTTTTTGGGCCGGCAGGCGGTACCTTTGATCACGATTTTTGACCAATAGTAGAGAAGACGGTGATTTTCTCAAAAAGAAAATAACGGGGGCCAAAATGAATGTAATAGGACCCAACGCACCTGTGTATACAGTAGAAGTACAGGAACAAGTAACCCCCTGGTTTTTTATTTCTTGCGGTTGGGTCCTATTACAAATTTCGGGTTAAATGAGGTCACGCACGGCCATGAATAATTAACGAGGAGCTGTTCGGCACAAGTCGTCTCTTTCTTTCTTACAAGACGACTTGGGCAAGTCCAAGCACAGCACAGCAAGTAATTTTACGATTTTAGACCGGACGCTTGTTTTCTGTAATATCACCAGGAGCGGAATTACTATCCAAGCCATGATTAACTGGTCACCTCCTTATATTATTTTAGAAACATGTATACCTCATTAGGGAATTTTAGCTCATAATTCCTACCAATAAATTTGGTTCCTCCATGGGCGCGGTTGCAGCCCCCTTGCCGTACCTGGCCCAGTAGTAGACAAGAAGTGCTCTGGTCGTCGACCAAAACTACTGCAAATAGAGGTCCGTCTATAAAGCCAGCTTCATAAAACTTTGTTGCGAAATGTTCCCGTGAGCACAGGGATGTTATGAAACATTAATATCAAGAATGCTATAGAAATTCTAAGAAACCCTCAAGAAACTTTGAGTACTCAAACAATGAGAATTTTAAGAAACTTTCAGAGTACTGGATCAAATTATTAAGTTCCTTATAAAAAAAACATGAACAAGCTTATCCAAAAAGCAAAATTACCGGAATCTTTTAGCATACAATACGAATCTTTAACAAAATTCTTGTCCATAATAGAATTAATCATACTCACAGTTGACAGTCAACGTCATATCGGCAGATTTCGAATCATTTCCATTACTTGCATGGCATGCATAGCTTCCAGCATCACTCTTGGTAACAGTATAAAGTGTAAGTGTATTTCCTGTTTGAGTCAAGTTTGCTCCATCCTTCGTCCATCTAATAGTTGGAACTGGGCAACCAGTGGCCGAGCAGGTGAGCGTTTCATTTTTTCCTTCGTCTATAAACTTTGATGACAGCATAGAGGTCAGAGTGATTGTGCCTGTCGAGGGACACAGAAATAAAAATTTGACTAAAGCAGAAGCATGGTATACTAAAAGAACTGAGCATTATCCCTGGAAAATATCAGTTGAATATTACCATAATTAAGATCTCCCTTGGGTCAAAGTATTTAACAACACAATACAGTATCGGGTATTTGCATTTAAGTCGGGCAAGTATGGACACACCTGATAGTCGCATCGGAATCTTTCTATTAAATTACTGCTCATAAGTGGGACTTCATGTAACTCCGACAGTTTTCTCTGGTCCGAAGTGATCCGAAATATGCGAGTTTGACTGTAAATGGATGTATTTTAGTGTCAGGCAAAAAAGAGGAACGGAAAACATACAAAATTGTGCAGTGACATCAAGGACAAGAGACCAGCCACCTCAGTTTGGTTGCAGAGCTTTAGCAAACGAGGTTTTTAATATATTCCAAGCCTTACTTCGAAGAATGAATTATATTTCTTAGTTGCAAAAATGCAGAGCGACAGACAGAAATTGGCAAAATTCAATAGAAGCAACCAAATTTTCTTTGTCAGAATTTCTTTAGCAATCATTCTTCCAGTGTTGACAACAGGGCCGCGGAGAGGATTTATAGGCCCCGGGTCAGCATGAAACATGGGCCTCTTGCAAAAACAAAGTATGGAAGGTACCCGAAAGCGTACACATGCGCCAGAGGCGCACTCATCTACGGGGGTCCGGGGGCATGCTCCCCCGGAAAAAAATTTAAAATTAAGGTAGCTAGAATCGCTCTGGTAGCTATTTTACGCCTCTAAATACAATTATCATATGATCGAAATAGCCAGTCGTTATGCACAAGAATTATAATATCATAAGCTGAAAGTATGTATTTACTCAAATTCTTCTTTAAAAACTGAAAAATACTAAATTTACTGAATTTCATCGTCAGACACTCCAAACCTACATTGTTGATATTAAAAGATCAGCAGGTTTTCTATTACCATGAACACACTTAGATTTCCTTTATTCCAATTATTTTAGAATTAAAAACATTTTGATAAAAACTTTTAATAGAAACCTTAAATTTAGATGTTTAGTTGGTATATTTGACTGGTACTGCTTATTAGAAGACATAATGGAGCTATCATTGTCTCTTTTTCTCCTTGATTTGAGATATATTGTGACGAATAGAGAAATTATTGACAGGCCTCGTTTGACAACGGGCTCTGGTCTAGAGATTCACATTTGAGACATAATTTGAAACATTGAGTTATTATTTATGGGCCCCTATGATATGACCATGGGCCCCGGGATTATATGTCGTTTGAAAAGCAAAGGAAAACAGAAGAACAGCAAAGATACAACCAAGACCATCCTGGTATGTTTTCTATTCTAAATCTATATTCTAAATAATACATATCTGGGCCTACTGAAGACTCTTCCTAAGGCCCTTGGTCAAACTATGATTTGAATGGGATATTTTTATATTGTTTTGCTCTGTGAAAATGCAAGCTTTTAACCTTGCACAAACCCTTTAATTTTTTTAATTAGACGATGACCGTTCAAAATACGCCCCAATTGGCATCTGGTAATGAAACCCTAAAAGCACATTTTAGAAGAATTTTGAATAGAGCTTACAACATAGATATCGAAAAAGACAATTAATTTATCTTCCTGAATGTTCTGTGATACCTTTCAAATTCGGGTGAATTGAGTGGCAAACCACTGACTTTTTTTATTCATCTTCCTTGAAATCACGAAAAGAATCACAGAAATCGTAAAAAAAACCACACACAGAGCCACAAAAATCACAAAAAACTACAAAAATTCCCAAAAACTACACAAAAACATGTCAATTTCAATGCCTAAAACAATAAGAGAGGTAGATGCAACACACATTTTCGACTGATTATTAAGGAAAGCTACATAAGATCACAAAAAGGATCTTTTGTGAATGTATGGACAAAATTTTCGGTATACAGTAAATCCCTACATGTACGAACCTACAAACATAAGAACCCGAATGGTGTAAGAAGAATCTATAAGAACCTAACTTACGCACCTCATAATTAAGAACCTATTTCAGTTTGATAACAAAACGTGTTCTTATTACATTTGGTAATAAAACTGATTTTTTGATGGTCTTTACCTAATCCCAGATTTTCAAAAACAAGGTAAAATCACTACATAAAGTTTCAGTTGCATATTCAGCACTTTAACAGAAGATTATCTTGACATCACTTTAACTTAACAGAAGAGTTTCACTCTCTTCAAAATCCAAAGAAGTTTGAAAAACACTTTGAATAAGAACCTGTAAGAACCTTTCTACCCTGAAACTATTCTAAGTACCTTTTAAATAAGAACCTAATTCAACTTGGTCCACAAAAAGTAGGTTCTTACAGTACATGCGGGGATTTACTGTATGAAAACATGTCCTTGATGTATTTACCAGTGGAGAGCCACAGCAGTCATCAAACGACATGGCGAAACATTCGACTGCCCTGTTTTCAAGTCACGTATTGCGGCAGCTGCAATAACAGCATCGGTGTTAAATCATCAATCTCCAATAAGTAAACATGTACCATATATCAAAAATGACTGTACGAATTATCAAATATATACGTTGACTCACCATCAAATTCTTTCATCATTGTTTTTTTTTCTCCTTCCCCAATTGTGCTTTCTGGTACACACATATATGAACCCGTATAATCTGCACAATTAGTTGCATTTAGAGTCAATTTCCCATCAGTAGTATTACCAATCGATTTCCCATTGATAGAGAACTTGTAATTCGTAACATTTGGTTTTCCAATGGCACTACATGTCAATTGGATGTTGTTATTCAGGGTCAATTTGGAAGGACTAACTGTTAATACAGTATTCTTTGGTCGATCTAAAATGATATAATTAGAAGTAAATAATTAACAAATGAATATACAGAGGGGTATCGAAAGTACTCCCTTCTACAGGGTGTTCCAGAAAAAACGCAAACCTACTACGATTGAAAATTTTCAAAAATACTAAGATTGGGATAGATGTAGTGCATAACATTTGAAAGCACAATCTACCTTTTTCCCAATGATATGCAGTTTGGATACATTAATGAAATTATCTATCCTTTGATTGATACTCAGATTAACTATGCCCTCTTTTAGATGCAGAATGCTGTAAGAGCAAAATCAAGACCTTTACCGTCAAAATTACAAAACACATGTTGTGAAAATATGCGGGGCCTGGAAAAACTTGAAACGATGGACTTAGATAGACAACATACACCTTTACTCCAATTAGATGTATTTATTAAAATAATATAAGATCTCACAAAGAGGAGTTTTCACCTATGCAAATCACATGTGATAATGGAAAATGGTAGAACAGTCATTGATGGCTCATTAGAAGCGTATTTAATGAGACAACCATAAAAATACCAAAAAATTGAATTTTACCATATTTAATGGGGTCTGGAACAAAATTTCATTTTTATTCATTTTTTTGAGAATTGAAAAAATATGATACTCGGGATCAATCCACGAGACCATTGAAACAATGCAAAGATTCAATGTTACTATTATTGTAGATATGTATGAGAGGGCTACTAACCCTACTCCGAACCCAAATTCTAACAGTAACCCTCAACCTACCCCTTCCCTTACCCCTGAAATTCAGTGTTATCCACATTTTCTACTTCAAAAATGGCATGTTTACCGCAAGTCGTCTGAAAGCACTTTTCCAAGCATTCCTAAAATATATATGTTTATATACAAATATATACAAATATACCGATTTTGAGATATTTCAAGAAAACTTACAGAAATGACACAAAATAGTTGCAAATTTGCTAATATTTGAATGTTTTTCTGGTAAAATATGAATAAACATATTCACAAAAAGCTGAAAGATTGAGCTTTTCACTCGTCTATAACAATTTATGATTGCTGAAACCTCCTTTATGACATATTTCCACCTCTGGGTCCACTGCGAAAATGTTCTATCACTTTCCTGCATCTGAAATATGCCATAGTTACTAAAACATTAAAGACAAATGACGGATATATAGCGCCTAGTTTAAAAATAGAACAAAAGATGTCTGAGTGCCTTCATTGTCCAGTACATTTGATAATCTCTCGAGGTCATCAAATACAATGGAATACAATAGGCTATATTTGGATTGCCCAGGCCCCTGATTTAAGTCGCCTTATATCTCCATCATTTGTCTTTAATTAAGCAGGCCTTGGGAATGGCGTGCGATCGCTCATCGCACGCGTTGGCGCACGCCTCCCTTTTCCTAGGAGTGCGATTTATCGCACGCTTCGATCTAACATAGGGAAGTCTTTTTGCTGTGATTTACCAGAAACCTTATATCCTTCAATGATCATCTTTTCAGCTTCAAGGTGTTGTGTGGTTTCCGTTGTTTAAAATTAGTGGCATTCAATCCAGTTAATTATCACTTGATGATCGGAATTGCACAGCAATTCAAATTTTATTCTGAACTCGCGAACTTTGGCATGGTTTCCATTAAATCATAAGGGGATCAGCGACAGTCTGTGATCGTCGGCGTTCTCATCTTCCATCTGCGATCATAATCTCGACCGTTTGCAACGAAGCAATCAAAGAACGTTTTCAAACCCCAAGGAAGGCACTTCAACAAAGAAGTTCAAATCTAACTGGGCAATTTGATCCATGTCATTTTTCTTAACCCTATAGTGGTTAGGCTATCTGAACTACCCTATTTTGGTTGGGGGGCAAAATAACCCCCCCCCCTACCTAACTCTTGACTGATAATAGGTAGAGCAACCAGATTTGGTCTGCTAATAGCTCCGGGCATGTACTTTTCACAATTTGCCACAGATATTGCTCATGTCAGCATTTTCCTTTGTGTGGTCCAGAAAAGCGGCAAAATCAGCCCAAATCAGGAAATATGAGATAAAATCAAATTTAGAGCACAATTTCCATCCAAGCATGAAAATTATTATAGAATACATCAAATAACACTACTATGCAAAAGAAATTTGCAAAATATTGCGATTTTGCTACTTTTTTCGCGAGAATTGAGATTTGAGAATTTGCGATTTTGACAGGGTCAGTCCCGGAAAATTGCCTCCCTCCCCCTCATTCGTCAAAATATTTCAATGAAACTTTATGAGTACTTGCACAATAGGTAGTTGCTAAAAGTCAAAGAGTTTCGTTGTTGTAATTTTTAACCTTGCGGAGTTATCAGAAAAAATCTACTAGGGGGG
>REGM01000352.1:204039-216959 GCA_004194415.1 Aurelia aurita
TTTTTTTTTTTTTTTTTTTTATATTGCTACCTAGCATCCGAAGGTAGTTTTTAGGACACTGAGAAGCTAAGCTTATCGAGCAATGTCCTGGTCCTTCCTCTCGATGTGACCACACCTCGCGATTACTTTAGCCTGGAATTACAGAGAGTTGGCGACTCTCCTCACTCTACGTAGCAGGTTCGACAGGGCGGGGACTCGAACCACCAACCCTCAGGTTGGTAGTCAAGCGCGCTACCGTTGAGCCATCCCCGCTTATAATAGCCTCTCAGCTGGAATAGCCTCTCAGCTGAGCCAAAGCAAGCATCCTCCCTAAGCCTATTTAAGCAATTGATTTAGGGTTGAACTCTTTTCTTTTAACTGTAAACTTTAAACATTGTAAATAAATTTTTAGATTGTAAAATAGGTTTTCTAATAGTTTTTAATATTAATTAGTTTTTGTAATTTAGTTTTATTTTATGGGAGGGCCCCTTGAAAACCAGCACTTGTGCTGAAGGGCTACCCTCCCCCTTATATGAAATATGAAAATATAAATATATAAGGAAGTCCAGGAAGTTCTTCTCGATCAATATCTAAGTGATTTTACGAGATTTTCAACTGCACACCATCGCACACCTGAAATGCTCAAGGGCTACCCTCCCCCTTATATGAAATATGAAAATATAAATATATAAGGAAGTCCAGGAAGTTCTTCTCGATCAATATCTAAGTGATTTTACGAGATTTTCAACTGCACACCATCGCACACCTGAAATGCTCGAGGAGTGCGATTTACCGCACACCTGCAAAATTATTCCCATTAAGGCCTGATTAAGTGATAAATAATTCCGTTAAACCCAAACTGCATATCATTGAAGAGAACATACATTGTGTGTTCAGATGGTATGCGTCAAATCAATCAAAATGTCATGACTTCCCGAACAATCTCGAATAAAGGTGCGTTGCTTTTTTTAAACACCCTGCAGTTCTACAAAGAGCTGTGTCATTTAAATTTAAATGTAAACAAGAGTCTTCGCTATTTTCTTTACTGTCATCTTTGTTACTTTCGCCATAAAGCAACAATTTGATTTATAACAGTCAAAATTTCTGTATTTTTGAAAATTGAAGCATACAAAACAGGACTACAGTAAGTGTTCAATGGGGATCAGATCCTATACTTGCTCCAAGGCTTCAAAATAATTACATCAACACAACATAGTAAGAACACTGTTACAACCAATGCTTAATAATTAACCTGTAGATCTAAAAATTAAGGTAGACATCAGACAAAAAATTCAGTTGAAAGCACTGACAAGGGAAAGGTCAAAATTGGGCCGAATGGCATTTTAGTGCCCGAAGCTGTGAGCAATCTTGCTTATGCTGTTGTGCAGATATAGAAAATCATTGCTTGGAAAGTACGGTATTCTGAATCAAATATCAGGGATATCATTCTCGGTATATACATTATACAAACACTACGACCAGAACCCCAAAGTATTTTAGTGTCAGCAGTTCTAAATATCGCAAACCGACATTTAGAGTCAAGGAACAAGTTAATGTTGAGCGAAATGCCAGCAATTCAGTAAAAACCAAAGAGCACCTTGGCCCTTACTTAATAAGCCTGCCGCCAATTGTACGTCACTTTTACTGGAACCAAAAAGAGTAAAAAACCCATTCTATTTTAGCAACAAGGCTTTAAGGTTACGGTAAACGTTTGTAGTTGAGTGGATTCGTAATATAGGGATTCTAACCATATCAAAATAATTGGCAAATATTGTAAAATAATATTTTCCAGGCAAATTTATTGCTGAAAAGAGTGTACCACCTTCAAAAGCTAGTTTGTATCCTTGCCATTAATGTAACAAAATCAAACTTATATCAACAGGAAGTGCAGATCCTAAGCTACCAAACTGTGTCTCAGATTCTTCAAATTCCTCCCTCCCTTGAAAATATACGCTGTCATAGATTTGCAAATAACTTTTCTGCCCTCCAATAATTGTACCGGGTGTCCCCAAAAAAAGTACCCCTGTTTGAAAAATCACCAAAATTTAATTACATGGCCGATCCTTAATTATTTTCCCAGGTATAGCTGATCTTTGATTGTTTTAAAATTAGCAAATTTGGGTCTTTTAGGGCTGCCTGGCTTTGAAGCATACTCCAAAAAGCACTGATGATTACCAGATTATTTCTTTTTCTATATTAAACTTCTAGGTTGGTCATAACTGTCAGAAAGGGATGTAAACTATCATTGTAGACTTGAAAGATGATGAAAATATCAAAATAATGGCATTTAGGCGAGATCTACGATATTGCTTAAAGAGTATAGCTCAGAATACAGGGTGAGTAAAAAAAAATCCCCGTTTGAAAGGCCACTGCTCCCTGGGTATCAAGGTAATAATATTGGCAAATATATTTTTTTAATGGTGGACATGTTTAAATCGATTTTAAAATTTACCTGAAAGAAATCGGCCCCTCTGTTGTGGAATTATGAGAAATTTTCTAGAGAAAGCCACTTTAAGAAACCTTTAAAACAGACCTAAAATCACGACCAAATTTTCATGATATTTAACGCTCTTGCAGCAGATTTCAACTGATCGATTTCTAAATCGCCACATCACAACGAACAAGTTTTCTCTTTGTTCATTCATGACGAGTCTTCATTTTTTCTATCATCTTCAGTGTTTTCGAGACGGAAAATCTTAAGAAACTCGCTTATAGCTCAAGAAACAGAAGAATAAACTATTTACAAAAATTCTAGAATCTAATTTTGGATTTTAGCTAAAGATTACTAAGTCATATATATATATCTTCAAAATCGGTCCAATGTACAATTCATCGTGGCCTGTCAAAAGTGGATAGTTTTTTTGGCGCACCTGGTAGTTTTATATAGCATGACATCTTAGAAAGATATCAAAGCTTGTCCACTGATATCAACAGGATAACAACCAAGGAATAAAACTTACATAAGACATTCAGTGTAGTAACTGTGGTCACAGCTGATCCGAAAACCGGTATGCCAGTACAGTTGACCTTCTTTCCATCCATCGTATAAGCTGGGTTTGACAAGTTATATCTTCCTGTTGTTATTGAATAGAATCCATCTGTTTGCACAGTTGGTGTTCCTGCGATACCAATCACTCCAGCGTCAGCCGACCATGTGATTGTTGAAGCTGGTCTGCTCCTTACACTGCAAGTCACTTCTTTTGGTGTTCCTTCGATTGCAGTCAACGATCCCTGCACGTGGTTTCCACTGATTACGGGAAGAGCTAAAAAGGGGGAAACGGATTCAGATCCAAAGAGTAAATATAAACTAAGGTCACCTGAAAAACATTTTTGGCAAAAGCTATGAATATCAAATAATTATTTTGAATCTTGAATCTATTGCATATGTTGAACAGTTTCTTTACAAAGCAAATTGATGTCAAAGCCCAACATCCTATTGACAATCATATTGCTCTTTTAACCAAGTATGAACCTTTTTACAGTAAAATTACACATAACCAAAATATGGAATGATATTATAGTTTATATATGGAAATGGCATCGATAGCATTTGGAAAATATATCATTGAATGGAATCATGAGGCACATTCAAGAAACTCTCAAAACAGTCTAACATCACAACCACAAATTTACTTGTCTTCCATTAATGACTTGAATACGCTTTAGCATATGGTATCCCTCTTGCAGGAACAAAATGTCATCCCTACAATCATAAACGGAACTATTCCAGGATATTGCACCCTCCCCAAAGGATAACAGGATGTGCGAACAAAGGGTATTGTCATTGTTGTAATACGCTGTCATTGCGGGTCACATGGTGTGATTATATGCGAGAGTGAGAGAAAGTGAGAGGGATGTTATTAGAAGAATGCCGGCACCAACAGTAAAATAAAGAGCTTACATACCATACACATTGTCTATGGTAACGCTAGAGCTTTGCAGGTTAAAACGTGTCCCAGTTTTGTCAAAATACGTCAATTTGCATTGGACACCAAGTTTCTCTTCACTGAATTTTATTGGGGATACTGTAAACTTTTCATGGCTTACTATCTTTACTCTTCCGACATAGTCTGCAGGCATGGGATTCTCTAGCAGAAATGTATGTTGGAAGAAGTTATAAAATGCAATGTCAAATTTAGCACCACCGCTTGTAATAGTGTAACATGTAAGAGTGCTTGTTGTGGTATTGGGATCTACACCAAGCAAAGTAACTTCCAAGCTTCCATTAATTGCAATATTTGTATGAGACAGAGATATGTTGACGAATGCACTCTCCAATGGCACTGAAATAAAGACAATAAAGTCACAATTCTTCAAATATTCAATGGAGTAGCACAAAATGGAGTTAGCATTTAGTTTGCAACAAATTTGCAACAAAATTTGTTGTGAGTTTGTTTTGAGTATGTTTCAGATTCAAAAGACAAAGACAATGGGAGTGTGTAGATCGTTTGAATTTTGCACCAATTTGCACACTTTGCATATTGCAAACTACAAACAAACTGAGTATTCTCTTAGCTGTTAGTTTGCATAGAACAAAAGGGTTTGTTTGCTGTAACTCTCTGCAAGCACTCTGCAAACTCTCTGCACATTTGATGCAAATAATCTACATATTTACAGCAAACACTCTGCAAACTCTCTGCATATTCCCTGGAGAGATTGACGTTGCTAAAACACGGAACAAGCGGAACAAACGACGGAACAAGCGGAACAGGCCAGTAACAAGCCAGTAACAAGCGGAACAGGCACGGAACAAGCCAGTAACAAGCGTCTTACTGGCATGTAACAAGTGTCTTACTGTTCCGCTTCTTACTGGCATGTTCCATGCCTGTTCCGCTTGTTACTGGCTTGTTACTGGCCTGTTCCGCTTCTTACTGGCCTGTTGCGTGCCTGTTCCGCTTGTTACTAGCTTGTTCCGCTTGTTCCGTGTTTTAGTAATGTCGCTGGAGAGATTACTTAAATGTTTCTGGGGGGTAATTGTGACATTGAGTAAAATTTGTCTAATTCTGGGCATTACTAAGTATGAAGCACTACTTGTGGGACCCTGTTCATGTTCTGAGCATGTGCAGTCCCTTTTGTAAAACAGATGGGTTTGCATTTAATTTGCAGTAAATTTGAATGTAGTTGAAGTCATGATAGAAACTTTCCTCTGATCTGTGTTTAGCTTTCTTGTGAAGCATATCGAGCGCCCATCGAACGTCATTCAGTTTTACCCAAGATAAAATAAGAGAACTAGTTCTCTTATTTTATCATGGTTTTACTTCTCGATCGAAACTTTGAAGGCAATAAACTTAGGCCCATTCAGCATAGGGCTCAAATCTTTAAAAAGGTGGGTGTAAAATTCTTTCGCATTTTTCTTTGAATTATGTGGCTTGAAAGGAACTTACGGTACTTTGCTGTAAATCTGCCGTGGAAATTTTTAGATATCTTGATTATTTTCAAAATGGCGGCATTTATTATTTCTGAGGCTGTGACGTCATCAAATTTCTAAATCCTAAACCAAAAGAGCGACAGATTTCTGCTTGCAACCATATTGTAGACCTTGATAAACTGTGGTTTTCTTGAAGATTGTATCATTTTTCCTCTATTGATTTAGGATTTACGACGATTTTAATTTTTTCAAACTTTTCCATGAATTCTGTCAAAAAATTTATAAATGCCGCCATATTGAAACTAAGCAAGATATCAAAAGATTTCCACGGCAGATTTACAGAAAAGTACCCTAAGTTCCGTTCAAGTCATTTAATTCGGAGAAAATTATAAAAGAATTTTACACCCACCTTTTTAAAGATTTGAAAGATTTGAGCCCTATGCTGGCCCATTCAGGGCAAATAAGTTTTCCAGCAGACCAACAAAAAAATGATTCGGAAATACTCTATGTTCACTTAACAATCAGATACTTTACATAGTTCTTGTGCTGCAGTAAAAGATCATCTTCTATTTTGGCAAACAACTTCACCCTTATATGATTTAAACTTCTTCAAATGGCCTAAATTTCTTCAAAAGAAAAACCGGGGAAACACAGGAAACTGGAAAACATAACAATTTATTTGGAAAGAAAGAAATCAGTGTAGCATTTGATGGCAATGACAAATTCTTTTTTAATACCAATAACAAAATTTAACAAAGTTCCGCGATATCAAAAGGTCCGCGTTATTCAATTCCCCTAGGCGAAATTGAATAACGCGGACCCTTCGATTTCGCGACCCTGTTTAAATCATATAAGGGCGAAGTTGTTTGCCCAAACAGAAGATGATCCTTTACTACAGCACAAGAACTATGTAAAGTATCTGATTGTTTAAGTGGATATAATGTATTTCCGAATAATTTTTCTGTTGGCCTGTGGGAAAACTTATTTGCGCTGAGTGAGTAAGTTTATTGCCTCCAACGTCTCCATCGAGAAGTAAGTAAAACTAAACGACGTTTGATGGGCGTTCAATATGCTTTGCAAGAAAGCTAAACACAGATCAGAGGAAAGTTTCTATTTCATTTCAAAATTTCGAAGAGAAGTCTGCGGGGTCCGCATTATTCAGTTTCTCCTGAGGCGAAATTGAATAACTTGGACCCTTCAATACCGCAGACCAAAATGACAAGGTCCGCGAGGTCCGAGGGGCTGCGGGGTTTGCGTTATTCACCTGGCCCAGATTAGAGGTAGAGCAACGAACTCACTCTGGGGATGAGATTGAGATGTGATACTAGCTGAGTTTTATAAATACGAGCTATCCGAAAAACGGCTGTCTGTTATTCCTTGTTTGACTGTGGGCTAGGTCACTTTAACATTACTCAATGTTAAGAACTTATAACATTTTCTTGAAAAATGAGTAATTCCGAGCAATTTCTCTTAGGAAAAAATTGGTATATATCAGTTTCAAACAACTTGTTCATAAAAGATGTACTGTACATCAGGCTGATGTTTTGCTTTAGTTTACTCAAACAACAATTAAATTGCTGTTTGCTTATAATAAGACCTTCTGACAAAATTTTAAGTCAAGAAATCAGTTTTATTTTGTGCAGTTCAGAAAGTAATTCTGTTACCAAATCGATGTAATTATGTTAGAAAAATTATAGAGAGGAAGATATCAAAACATTTCTTTCTCAAAACATGATGTTTTCGCATGCCTGATGTCATAGGTCTTGATCTATAATAAAAAGTCAGCATAATCAAGGTATGTATTCTATTTCCAACAGTAGTTATACCATTGAATGAAAATATTAACACCTTTTTGCAATTCCGTAACCATTGTTATTTGTTCACTCGCCATTGTCAGTTGATAAATAATAAGCATCCAGCCTTTGCATGAACATATTTTGCTTGGTTTGTAACAAAAAATGTGATGTGAGATATGTTTAATAGTGCTAACCCATGATTGTAATTCTGTTATCAAAGAATTGCCCAAAAATACTTCAGTCTTTTGGCTTTTAAATATAATTTAAATCATTCAAATCCATCCAGTATTCTTGGTGCTACGAATTTTCAAAGTGGGAACTTTTGTCTGGCTCACCTGGTACTGTATATGTATATATACTCACATGCATGTTGCCAGATGGCTAAGATTATTGGCAAAAATGATAGATGAATCATGTTGATGCCTGTTCAGTTTGCTTCAATTGCTGCAATGGAAAAAACAGTTGTGTTTGAATTATTAGAGTAGACAATTGTAAGGAACCACAAGCAAATTTATGATGCAATTCTTGTTATTAAACCTGTAGATCCTCAGTCTGCAATTTCTGTCTTTCAGTTGACTTTTGCACCAAAATGATTTTGCATTTGACATGGGCCACAAAAGCCACAATGTGATATATAAAAATATAAAAAGCAATTGAATTGTAAATTTCAAATTTTGTAGGCTGGTACCAATTAACACTAAATCATTGCATCAATGGAACTGCGTATCAACCGATTATAGAATTACACAACTGTTATTGTGGGCCACTTTGTCGAATTTCGAATTATATCACTGTTTTTCTTTGATTTGTTAAAGTGCCTAACTCATGCTGGCTGCAAACAAAATCTGGTATTGATTACCAAAATTACTGCAAATATCGAAATCAAGCGACAAGAGCAATTCGCAAAGCACTAGCGAGTTTTGAGAAAGAGATTGCAAAAAATATGAAAGTAAACCCAAAAATGTTTTGGAAGTACATGAAAACAAAGACAAAATTCACTGAAAAAGTTGCAGACATAGACACACCAGGAGGGCGTGTAAGTTCAGACAAAGAAAAAGCAGATGCTCTGAATGAAGCTTTTACTTCAGTGTTCACGGAAGAGGACAAAAATGATGTCCCGATACCAGAAAACAGCGAGTATGAATTTCCATTAGATGATATTGAAAATCAACATAGATGTTGTAAAAAAGCTGAAAGGTCTGAAATTATTTAAATCACCTGGCCCTGATGGTCTTCATCCTCGGTTGTTAAAAAAGACTGCAGATGAACTCGCACTACCACTAACAAAATTTTAAAAAATTCACTCTCTTCGGGGATTGTTCCAGATGAATGGAAATATGCTAATGTGACAGCTGTGTTTAAGAAAGGAAATCGACATTCAGCTTTGAATTATAGACCAATAAGTCTTACATCAATCTCCTGTAAAGTTCTTGAATCCATCATCCGAGATGGTGTGGTGGATCATATGAGAAGGATAAACTTTTTAGTGGGGACCAGCATGGCTTTATTAAAGGACGGTCGTGCATGACGCAGCTTATTGAAGTTTTGGATCAATGGACAAACATTTTAGATTCTGGCGNACTTTTAGACAGCATGCCGATTTGATTGTCTCCAAAGGCAGCATAGCCTCCAAATCTTTGGCATCTTTAAAAAAACATTGCACGGATGGTTAATGCATCTTCTGTTTGATTTAATGGCTTGAAAGGAACTTCTGGTACGTTTCTATAATCCTACTTGCAGCAGTTCCTATCCTATCTTGATTATTTTCAGAATTACAGCGTCTTCTTCGCTTGGGCCAGTTTTGGGAATGTGACGTCATCAAATTTATAAATCGTAAACTAGAAAAACTACAGATTTCTGCTTGCAGCCATACACAGACCTTCATAAACTATAATTTTCTTGAAGATTGTACGGTTTTTCGTATTTTCATTTAGGATCTACGATTATTTTAATTTTTTTCAAAACTTTACAAGAGTTCTTTCATAGAAAGAAAACCGCTGTAATTCTGAAAATAATCAAGATATTAGAAGTACTGCATGTCGGATTATAGAAACATACCTGAATTTCCTTTCAAGCCATAAAATAAAACAAAAGATGCATTAACCATCCGTGCAATGTTTTTTGAAGATTTGGAGGCTATGCTCTCCAAGGCAAATCGAATTATGGGCCTCATAAGACGATCATTTACATACATCGATAAAGGGTCTTTCTCAATGTTGTTCAAAACACTAGTAAGACCAATACTCGAATATAATAACACAATCTGGCATCCACGCTTTTAATCTATTGAGTCTAAAATTGAATCTGTGCAAAGATGTGCTACAAAAATGATCCCTGGAATAAAGAACCTAAGTTATCCTGAACGTCTCCAGGCTGTCAATTTACCAACTCTAGCATTTCCTCGCTTAAGAGGAGACATGATTCAAGTATACAAATATCTAAATGGAAAGTATGATGTTGACACCACAAAGTTATTCAGCATAGATCAAAGAGAATTTCACAACACACGTGGACATCACCTGAAATTGGTAAAATCTGGCTCAAGATTAAACATTTGCAAAAAACTTTTTCACAGAGAGTTGCATCAATACCTGGAATGGTTTGCCAGAAACTGTAGTTTTGCGCATAATTTGAACATTCCTAAGAACAGGTTGGACAAGCACTGGAAATATCAGCAATTAAAAATTGACTTTTTTGATTAAAGAGTTACTTTTTATTTAATAGCTAGAGCTGAGGTGGCCCAAATACAGTGGGGGTGGATGGGACTGATGCATCACACATGTGGCTCATGATTTTTCTGGAAATGCACAAACTGGAACAAAAATTTGAATCATAAATTTCATATTTAAAAAAAAATTATATCCTTTTTGGATATCCAAGGTGCTGGGTAAACTAGTAGGTCTTTATTACCATGTCTTCCCACAAATGATGCCATTCAAACCCCTCCTCTTGAGCCACCTCTAAAAAAATCAATTTGGATTTTCTTTTTTAAAAATTAGATTAATGAACAAGCGCAACAGTGCTAACAACATTAAATTTATATGTATGTATGTATGTATGCTGATCCGGCTTCGGTGCTCTGGCCACAAACTAGCTCTGGCCAGGCATAAGTGTTTTTGTTTGACTATAAACATAAAAATGAAACAAAAGAAGAATTTAAAACATAGCACAAGCTAAATTGAATTTTCTATACAATACTTTGTGGCTGAATTTTCAGCTCCAGCCGGTGCTCCAGCCATAAATTAGCTCTGGCACAGACTGGAATCGGGGTATGATGCGCCACAGCTCTAAACAATAGAAAGAACAATAAACAAAAGATATTGGTGTGAAGCTGTGGCCATCCAGTGGTCAAAGTATATCATATTACTTGGAAAACGGCATTGAATACATAACATTGGAAAGGCTTCGTTTTGAAATTTTCAGGAGGGCAAGGAAGTAAACATAAAGACCGTTATGGAACTTCTAAAAAAGAAACAAAGAAACTCTGAGTAATACTCAGAATCTGATAATTTTAAGAAACTTTTACTACTGGCTCAAATATTTAGTTCTACATCTATAAAAATACTTTGCAAAGCCATATGGCATCGACGCAGTTTCTTAGAAAATGCTTGAACTACTTTTCATGAATCTGAAACCATTTTTATATGGTCGGTTAGGAATAAATCAACATTTTATGTATTTTTATTAGGTCCACTACCAAAACTCCACACCCCTAAATCGTCCAGATGACGTTCAAACGTTATGCCTAAAAATCGATTTGCGTGTCTTCCCTTTTAGACAACAAGGAAACCAAAGTATCATTGCACATTAACTTCTTTCGGGTTTTGTTGGCAATCGGCATAGTCTAGAATACTATAGATAATTTGGCACATACAAGTTTTTCGTCTATATTTGTATATTTGGGGTTTAAAGAGCTTATGACATTATACAAAAGGTACAACGAAGTTGCAAAAAATCAGGAATAAACTTAACTGCTGAAATGCGACACCCGGAAACTCATAACACGGGT
Source organism: Aurelia aurita (assembly GCA_004194415.1). Classification (NCBI taxonomy): domain Eukaryota; kingdom Metazoa; phylum Cnidaria; class Scyphozoa; order Semaeostomeae; family Ulmaridae; genus Aurelia; species Aurelia aurita. The sequence continues at coordinate 215,192 of REGM01000352.1, forward strand.
ATACAGAACCCAAAGCTGCTGAGAACCCAACTTCTCTTCTCTTCTCTTTGACAATTTATTTTGCAAAACAATGACAACTATACCTGAATGTTCGCTAGTAGAATATTACTCTGGTTAAACGACAATCAAATTGGTGGAGAAAGCGCCTGTGTCTGCAAGAAGTTTGCAAGCATGGCGGGACAGTCATGGCGGGTGGCTTCGAGAAAATCAATATGGCAAAACAGGTCTGTAAGTACAAAAACCTTGAGTCAGATGCATCCTACAATGTCAGTTTTTATACTTCAATCTTGCAAGTTACTTTAGAAATATGGATGATAGCCATGATGATATGAATTGCAATAAAACAAGTTGCATTTGCTACATCACGGCCTAGGGAGTGGATAGACCACATTTCAGACTTCGTAGCATATCGAGTTTGGAAAGGTCCAAATCATCCCTAATACTGATATTCTATAGATATGCTAACAAGCTCATCTCAATTTCCACACTTAAAGATGTCCTATTATAGTGTAAAAGAAGTCGCAATCAATGAAAACTTACCGTGTTAATGCTCTTACTCCAATGTTTCAACAACCATTCCTCAAGTGAGGCAAACAAAGAAGCGTTTTCAATCCTGCTACTACCTTGCAGCGAATTCCACGTACTTCCTTTGATTTCTTCTCTGCTGTGTATTCAAAATCGGCGAGATATTGCAACTTTCTAAAGTGAAAACATCTGTATGTATCAACCATCAAAAAGTGAAACAGAAATAGGATGAGTCACCCGATATCAGATGAATACTTGGTAACATAAAAAGAAAGCAATAACATCCCACGACCACGAAACAGACACTGATTTCAAGCAGCTTCCTCTTACCGCCAATAATTGTCATGGCTAGTAAGTATGCCATTGAAAATTAGAGACTTGTCAATAAACTTCGGGTTCTAGCCGCAGTAGACTGGCCGCAAGTCTATTTTACCTTAGCCCTCCTTAGCCCTATCCAGACTAGGCTTTTTGAAACTCTGGGGAGACTAGGGGGGGCACATTGTGCCCCCCCACCCCTATTTATTCTCAAAACTATAAGTGCTAGAGACTTGAAACTTGGCACAAGTAACAAACAAGATATGGCAAACAAGATGACGTCATGTGTTTTTGTTTATGTCACGTGGTTAAGTGCTGACGTCAGCAAATGTTGCTAAATTAGGTGTAAAACCACCCGGACTTTGACATGTTGTATCTCCAAATCTATTAAATATATTGATATGAGATTTGAAACATACAATCATTAAGATTTTTGCTGATGTCAGCATTTATTTATTTTGTTCACAAAAAAAAGAACTTTTTGCCTAAAATCGGTTACAAATTGGTTTAAAAAATCGCAATAAATGCTAGATGTACATAAAAAGACCTGTTGCATCCTATGATATTGTTAATTTTTCCAAAAGTGAAGCTTAACATGGTTTTTCGCAAGTACGCATGCGCAACAACGAATTATTGATGACGTCATCAAAAATCAACAAACTATATATCAAATGAAAGCCCATCTTGAGAGGAGATCAGCTATGTTCGTTTCATTGTTATAGAACAAGTGCTTCAAAGGTTATGGCTGAAAAGGTATTTATTTTGCCGAGCACTCAATTAAAAATTATGTGTTGACCCCCTGAACCAGTGTCAACATTTTTGAAATTGACATGAAAGGATGTCTCCTAAATAGAAACTAAAAGTCACAAAAAATCATGGTTATCGTAGTAGAACTCAAGGAGTTGCGTGGAAAAATTCACTAGGGGGG
>REGM01000352.1:220553-238711 GCA_004194415.1 Aurelia aurita
CTTCCTGCTCGAAGTTTGCAGTGCAGAAAATTCATTTCGGAAGTTTTTATTAACTTTTTATATTCCTTTTATTTTGCTTTATTATCTCCGATTCTCAGTCGAATTCCTGCCTAACAAATATATGACACATTTGAGTTGTTTAAAACAGTAACCCAACGAATGCAACATAAGCCATTTTGCCTCTTGGCTAGAAACAAACTTTCCCGCCAAATTTTGCAAGGATAAATTTGAAAATACGATGATTTATCCCCCCTTGTCAACTGCATTCTATGATGAAACTCCCCCTGGTTAGTTTTAACCCCCCTTGATATGATAGCGCAGTATAATCGCCTGCAATTTTTAGCAACTGAAATCCCCCCGAAAGCTTCGGTTTCTTTGATGTTTTGGATTCTCAAATCGCATGGTTGCTTCCGCCAAATCTGAGCACCCCTGAATGTGGTTGATTCTGGTTGATTCTGAATGCGGCTATTGGTTGATTCACTTCCATGGGTGCTCAAACTCGAATATTTTACAGGCCATGGGTGCTCTGTTGCGCTGCCTATACAGAAGACAATGGATTCCGAGTCCGTAAAATGTAGGCAAGGCCAACCAGGGGGAGTTGAGATAGAAGAGTTTTGGAGTTGATTTCAGATTTCAGATTTCATTTTTCCATCAATAGCCTAGTACAAGACAACTTGTATACTTTAAGCAGCTACTGAGGAACTAAATACAACAAAATGAATACTATAACAAGTGAACAATAACATTAATCTAAAACAAAACGTGACTATAATCTAAAAACAAAACAAATCATCAGGGCCGTAGGAAGCATCTTGAACTTGGAGGGGCACGACACTTCAAGGGCACCTTTTTCAGTAAGCTAAAGGGGCATTTCCTGAAGCAAAAAGGGCACTTCTTTGTTTATTTCAAAATCTTGGGGGGGGGCACGTGCCCCCAGTGCCCCCCAGTTCCTACGTCTCTGCAAATCATAAAGGTTTTACATTGGGGGCTGAGTCAAGCGAATTTTTTAGATCGTAAGATGCTGTTAGACAATTCACAATGAAACTTTGTATCAATGGGCATAATTTATCGTCGTCATTCTGCATTAGATAAATGAAACTGTTTCTAAACAGAGGATGCTGACGCTGGATTTGCTCAAATAATTGTTCCCTGATGCATTATTAATATTGCATGCCATTAGGCCCATTAGGCAGTGAATTTCATCTTCTAAAACGTTGTCAGCCTGGTTCCCTGCGTCGACTTGGCCGCGTTCGCGTGAGGGTCCTGGACGCCAGGGAAGCATTTTGTTCACTCATTCCATCTTGACTCATTCCAAAAGTCTCTTTTGTTTCGCTCCCCGAACTGATTTGTCGCTGCACCTGTTGTCTTCTGTTGTCTGTCAACTTTTACAAGCCACTCAACCGAATCCACCGTGGTTGCTTAGATACGGTTTTTGTCCAGACTTTATTTTAGACCGCTTCCGTGGAGCCCAGTCCCCTAGTCGAAAATGCCGTCAGGGTACCAGACTGAAACGTTGTAATATCGACAATGAAACGTGCTAATGCAATGATGAACAACGATGAGTTATGAAGATGAAGAGATACGAACAGCTTGCGAGCTTTGATTTGCTTGGGGACAAATCTTGAAATGTTATCAAATGTTATGTTATTTTAGGGACAGTGCAAAATTTATTTTATAACATGGCCGGTGCAAAACGCAACGGGGCAACTACTTTTTTCGACCTTATGCGGAACGGGGTCAACACTTTTTATTAGGCAAATAAGTACGGGGCAGTAACTTTTTTATGAGCTCAAGGTGCAGTTTGAAACATAAAATAGTTCATTTTGAAGACGAAATTGTAAATCATGCAAGGTGAGAAGTTTTTGAAGAGATGTGTATAAAATGATGTAGAATTTCCATGTCAATTGCCTGCAAGAATGGTCCATCTGTCACATCTTATCGTCTTCAAAGTCAATATTTTGTTGAAAAGGCTGGTAAGAACAAGAATTGATTTTGTAATGGTCATTAGCAAATTCATCTGTCGAACTATATAACATCTAATGTTCACGAATACGGGGCAGATACATTTTTTCAAGGAAGGGGTGACGGGGCAGTTGGTTTTTTTGCAATAATTTTATACCGGGTAAGCAGATTTTTTTGCAAGAATTTTTGTTCTCCACCGGCCATGTAATATAATAAATTTTGCACTGTCCCTTAGCAGAGAATTAGATTAAAAGAGAAATATCTTCAGTTAAAAAATCTGACAGGTGCTTAAGCACCCTTCGCACCCCTCTAAATTCGCCACTGATTAGCAACAAAACCAACAGCCAAATTGAGGGACTGGCCCAACTGGTCCCTCATTGAGATGGCTATCAGCAACAACAACAGCAACAACAATAGCGAACTATCTGCTTCCGCTTTCGAAACTTAAAAATCCATGGCACATCCTCGAGATGACCAAGGTCATTCTGCAGGAAATACAGGCAGACATGAAGTGGCAGTTTCTTTAATCAAAGAAACAAAATTGAGAGTTGAGGGAGACATTGGCAATCTAGAGAGGCTCTAAATGGTGATTGTAACAAGAACATGTAAGAACGAAACTTGCATCCAAGGTAATCCACTTCCTCCTTCCTACCACAAATGGTAAATCAATTTCCTTTACCGAATAAAGTTAGTTGAATATTCGTCTAGACGCAGATTCATATTCCAGACTCAGATTGACATTCTATACTAAAATTCAAAATTTGTAGCAAGAGTTAAATAATCGAAGCGTCATTGCAATATCAAAGTTTTAATTCATATCACTCTAATCTACATTGTATTAGACCCAGTGGCTGCGCCACGGGGGGGACTGGGGGGGACTCGTCCCCCCCCCCACTTCTCTCCAAAGTCGGTTTTCCAATTCGTCCAAATCCGTAGATAAATTGTCGAAGGAGGGGTTAGGTAGTTAGATCCTAAATTTTGAGCACAAATAAGGGCGTTTCTTAGCACTGAAAAGGGCGTTTCCCAAGGATAAAAAGGGCGTGGTCCTGAAAATTTTCCCGGGGGCTTGGCCCCCGGACCCCCATTACAGTCCGTCCCCCCAGTTGTTGGGGGCTAACGCCGCCACTGATTATGCCCCGTATTAAACATGTTTTAAGGTGAAAACCACATTTCTAAATACTTTGGTGTTCTCAGAAAAAGGGGAAATAGGTCATAGGACCCCATGCGGTTTCATTCAAGTAATTTTGCAGTTTTCTTGTGTAGTAGTCCTAGATTGTAGCTTTGCATTCTTGTAGTTTTGTAATTTTTTATGAGGATATAAAAAAAATAGGACACTCATTCTCCATCTACAGTATGATAAAGAAACTCTGTCCGATCTTTCAATGTCCAGTATTTGAACCAACATTGCAATATCAAAGTTTTAATTCTAAACTATGTCTGTAGTTTTTGCGCCTTTTTCCACTGTAATAATTTTGCTCAAAAATGCTGCTGACTGGTACAGTGGGTTGGATCTTGGACAGTTTGTGGGTCCGGTATTTGTTGACCCAAAAAGGGCCTTTGACACTGTTGACCATGAAATTATCTGCCTAAAGATCGAGCATTATGGTATGAAAATCGAGTAGTTTCTTGGTTTAAATTCTGCCTTTCTGGGCGTAAACCGTTTTGTAGGGTCCACCGGTCCAGGGCATTGATTCAGAAATTGTGGACCTAGAAACTGGTGTTCTACAAGGCTCATGTCTTATCAATGACCTCCCACAAGCTGTCCAAGATTCTGTTGTGTCTATATATGCTGATAATACCAGTCTTGTGTTATCAATCCTCTGATATTGCTCAGCTGAATGAGACCATTCACAATGATCTCAGTAGATGGACAATTTTGGCTGCAAGGCAACAAACTTACTTTGAATGTTGCTATGACTCATTACATGCTTGTTTCCACTAAACAAAAGCATAAATGCTCAAAAGTCAAAATGAGGATTTGGATTTAAAAATTCGCAACAAAAGCTTAAGTCCAAACAACCAAATACATTAGCCTACAGATTGACAGCTCTCTTGATTGTTCAGTTCAGTTTCATTCATTATCAATCAATCCTAAATACAATTCAACACAAATACTTTGCAACTAAATACATGACAACACTAGTGAGAGAGACTTGTAAGCAAGTCCAGCCAAACAGGGCCGTAGGAAGCATCTTAAACTTGGAGGGCACTTTATTCATTAACCCTATTCTACATGGGGGGCAGAACCCAGAAAAGGCCCCCTCAAGCAAACTTCCTCTAATTGTTCTTAAATTACAAGTGATAAGAGACTAGAACCTTTTGACTTTTAATAAAATTTAATATTTTATCAAATAAACAATAAGTCATTGTCATATAATTGGTCACGTGACTATGGCATGCCCATATTTGGAGAGAGGTATCAAAGAAAATCATTAAAACCTGCATGACATTTCCCATACACATCTGATTTCAATACAATCAAGTACCAATAAATTTGCCTTGAAGTCTACTTTCATTTGATATATAAATGTTTGTGTTTTGCTGACATCAGCAAATTTAAGATATGTAACATCATACTTACATATGAGGTCATATTTATGATAAACATATGAAATAATTAGTATATTATGATTGAAATTGATCAATTAACAATTCAAGATCAATTTCCTTTAGTTTATATGACTAAAACTTGGTCAAAAATGCCAATATGGCATCAGCAAATTGCTGGGGTATCATGTATGACTTTGATTGACAGTTTTTATAACAACAGAATTCAAAAAATAGAATTTTTGGCAGTTTTTATCAAGAACAATCAATATCCATCATATAGATAGCTTCAAAGTTGTTAATTGACAATTTGTCTAGCTGAAAAATTTGAGTTTTTAAGAGAAGAACCAAAATCAGCAAATTTCCATTGTTTTTGGGTTGCCTAGCAACAGGTCATGTGGCTAATTAGCATATAATGCTATTTTTAGAATCATTTCTTGGTAAGTATGTATACCAATTTGCGTTGCAGTAGACATTTCCGTTGCTGAGAAAATCTGGGGGGGCCTTTTTTGCCCCCCCCCATGAGAAAGTAGTACTTGATTTACCCTTGTAGAATAAGGTTAAGCTAATAGGGCATTTCCTCAAATAAAAAAGGCCATTTCTCGTTTATTGCAACATCTTGGGGGGCACGTGCCCTCAATGCCCCCGGTTCCTACATCTCTGCTGCTAAGGGAAAAGATAGGCATTAAATCCTTACTGGCTAACGAAACAATGGCGCAAAACAAAAGAAAGCACAGGGTCGCCAAATTTTCAGTCAATTTTAGGCGATTTACCTACTCGCATGAAAATATAAATGTACGGATGGAAAATAAATGTAATGTGTCCATGTAAGTACAGAAACGTATACATTCTGTCAAAATATGCTGATGCAATGCTGACGAAGAGCCTCGAAGAGCTCACTGTGATTGGTAGAATCTAACTGATCACATGTAGATCACATTAGCCTCTATGCGTGTGGTACTGAGCTTGGGAACGGAAGATCGAGATCGAGAGCTGCTGAATTTGAAAGAAAGGTTTTTACAGAGTGCGTGATTATTAAAGTATCTATATACGAAATATCTATTTGCTTCATTCAGTGGCTGTTAGACTTTATGAAGCCACAATTTCAGAGCCATGTTCGGCTGTTCAGAGCGACAACATGAAACATGGCTAGGCCCTCTCTGCCGTCCTCAAGCCTCGTCGATTTTGGCAAAGCATGGTCAGCAGATCGAACATGGTATTGTTTCTACCGTTGGTTGTTTGGAGATGAAAGGGTCACAAATTGTCGAAGTATCAAATGTTTACTGTCAGTCCTTTGGGTTCAGCTCTGCAAAACCCCCGGGGGGGGTACTTGACTTTCAATTGTACGGGGGTGTGCCCACCAAAGACAAACATTTTTACCCGGCTCCAGAATTTTTCCCTCGGAACGATAGCCGATTCTAGAAAAAATCGGTGAAATGTACACTCCAAAACGTAAAAATCTTGCCAAGCAACAACCTGTTTTAAGAAGATACACCCTTTTGACAACCGGCTCTAGAAAAATTGCCTTCTTTCGATACCCGGCGCTAGAAAAAAGAGGCGAAAACGATACCCTGAAAAACGGCACGTCCCCGTCGGACAAATATACTAAGTACCCCCCCCGGGGCAAAACCGCACCGCAAGTAAGTAATCAGTCTCCTTGTATAGACCTGGTCACCTCGTATGCTCTTCCGCAGAACTGATCACATGAAAACACCACGTGAAATAGGTATGCCCCCCGCAAAGCCGCTGTACTGTACTTACATGGAAACATTACCTTTAAACTCGCAACAGGAATGAGAGCAAGGTCTTTCGAAGAGCACATCACGAAATCGTTCTTTCTTGTCACGTTGGATGTACAGGCTTACGCTATATTTTAACTTCTTGTTTTGTTTCTTTTTCATGTTTATAGTCAAACAAAAAACTTAAGCCTGGCCGGACCTTTGAGACCGGAGCATGGAGGCCGGAGCAGCATGAGTCTCTAAACTTTTGGTAATTTACTATAATCAAGATATTGCTATAATATAATAATTTTGGATCAAATTGGCCGGAGCCTGGCCAGGGCATGGCCTGAGCAGGAAAAGAATACAAAAAATGTCAAAATAATCCGGTCATAGCTCCAGCCAAGCTCCAGCCATTGACCGGAGTGTCAGCACCCTCCTAAATGAATAGTTGCTTTAACCCTATTTTACCCGGGTGATTTGTTTGATATTTTCTCCGGGGGGGCCATTATGACCCCCCTGTTTATCTCCATAACTATAGCTCCTATGCTGCTACAACTTACCAGAACGGTATCTACATCTATTAAAAGGGTAATTACAGAATTTTGTTGTAATTGATCACGTAGTTCGTTGCTAGGCAACTAAAAAGTGACAAGTGGTCACACATAAGCTTCAGTACTGAAAACAAGAAAGTGCTAATTATTTTGGATTTTAATCATTAAAACTTTGAAAAATAGGATAAACATGAAGAAAATATTATTGTCTATCTATCAAAAATACGTTTTCGAAAAATTATCATTATTCATTATAAATATGACGTCATCAATATGAGTGACATCATAGACATTATTTTTTGCTAATGTAAGCAAATATTGAAAAATTATGTATCAAATGAAAGCTCTTTCAAAGACCAATCGCTTGGTACCAATATGTTACAATTAGATTACAATAGGTTACCAAGTTTCCCTATATTCCACACCATGATATCCGCTCCTCACTGGAGTCTGAGCAAAATGATGTAGGAGGCTACTCTGCTAGCTTTACGAATTAAAATTTATTTCAGCTAACCATTAACACTCTGTACGAAATACCTATTATAGGTTATGTACATTAATGATAGATAGATAGATAGACAGACAGACAGATAGACAGACAGATAGATAGATAGATAGATGTAAAACAAAGGAATTATTAAGGTTTTTGTGATTTTCTTTGTTACAACTCTCCAAATAAGGGATTGTTCTTGTCACGCGACTTCAATTATGACAATGAAACACTTAAAATTTGATAGCCTATTAAATTTTGGGAAAAGTGGGGAAGTTTCAGCATTCCAGCTCTTTTCAGCTAAGAGCTATCTCTCTTTAGGCTTATTATTTTTGTCTAAGTTATCTCTATTACTTCCTTAACCAGTACCTCCCTTATCGGTGTTAGGAAAACTAAGACTCTGAAAACGAAGACCTAAGACCTCAAAAACGAAGACCTGAAATTCTAAGACCTCAAAACCCAGGACCCTCGAACAGTGGCGTAACGGACGCAATTTACCTGTAGATCAAAAACTAAGGGCCCCCGACCTCCAAGGGCCCCGAAGGGGCCCCCAGCAAAAAAATTCCTTTGTTATTTTACTTTAAAGCTGGTGCTCTGGATATGATAAACGAGATCAAGGGGCCCCAGTCCTGCATGATATCTCAACCTAAATGAAAGGAAAGTATGTTGATTAACTCTTAAGAGGTTCTTTCAAAAACGAGGAGAAAGTGGTTGGGTATACGTAGGATAGGGTAAGAATTTTTCCGTAAAATGCTGGAATGTGATTGGGAGAGTCGTTCCAAGCCAAAGTAAAGTTGACGTCCTTAAAAATTTTCCTAGACTACTTATTACAGAATTGTCAAGGCTTTTAGGGGGGGGGGGGCAAGCAAGCATTGGACTGTGAGAAGCATTCAAAGCCAAAGTAAAGGGTGTGTACGCAATAATTTTCTTGAAGATGGTCATTCATAAAAAACGTATAAACTTGTCACAAAGTGTCCAATTTGGCACTGGCAACATGGGATCGAGATAGGCCTTCTAAGCCAAAATAAATGATGTTTTCTCAAAAAGTTTCCTGGGATCCTGATATATAAGAAAACTGTTACAAAATTGTCAAAAGTTCTATTTTAGCACCAGCAAACGTGGAATCGGTAGGGCTCTTCTAAGCCAAAGTAGAGGGTGTGTCCTCAAAATTTTCCTGGGGGCTTCGCCTCCAAATCCCCGCGCTTTATTACCCTGCAGGTGATTTGCCATGGCTATGCCCCTGGCTTGGATCCAGTGGCTTAGACAACACATATGTTGACTGTAAATCATTATAGTTGCTTTATTTTTTGCCTGCGCAAGTCATTTTCTCAAGTGTAAATTGGACATGGTTGTTTACGTTTATATCTATGTTATTTTAATACTTATAGATGGGGGCCCAGAGCTGAAAAATCCCTAAGGGCCCCGACTACGTCCGTTACGCCATTGCCCTCGAAAACTAAGACCTCCAAACTCTCTAAAAAGTTGATCAATTTTGTTTTCATGCAGTTTATATCACTGATATAGTTTGGTTTCTTAACAAATGAAATGCAATTGGGCAAGAACGAGAGTTAATGGCTATCGAACATAAAATAATATCAATCAACTTTTGCCATCCTAGTACAGTTTCTTATAAATCGGGTATTATGTTATATTTTATCTAGGTTTTTATCAAGGTATGCAAACAACACACATCACACAAGTTCCCCAAGAACCTAGGAGGGTTCATGGTATTAAAATATTTTAGGTTCTTAGTTTCCGTGGTTTTCAAACCATAGGGCTCAAATCTTTAACGAGGTGAGTGTAAAATTATGTTATATTTTATCTAGGTTTTTATCAAGGTATGCAAACAACACACACCACACAAGTTCCCCAAGAACCTAGGAGGGTTCATGGTATTAAAATATTTTAGGTTCTTAGTTTCCGTGGTTTTCAAACCATAGGGCTCAAATCTTTAACGAGGTGAGTGTAAAATTATGTTATATTTTTCTTTGAATTGAATGGCTTGAAATGAACTAAGGGTACTTTGCTGTAAATCTGCTTTAGAAATTTTTTGATATCTTAATTAAATATTTTTAAAATGGCGGCATTTTAATCAATATTTAAATCAATAGAAACAAGATGATTAATTTATTTATACAGTAGGCGAGAATTAATTATAGCTATATACCTTGCAAAGCCTGCAGTTGCACTTGTCACCTTTCCAGTACCTTATTTGCTTTAAAAAAAATTGGAAGGGTGCTAGAATCTTTTATCTCATGTGGTAATACCTGCCACATTCTATGTTCAAGGAAGGCTATAGTCTCGATTTCAATTATGAGTATCAAAATGGAAAATTACGGTATCATCTCCTAGAACTTTTGGTCTAATTTAGAAAATGTGTATGTTACTAAAAGCAATACAACATTATGCTCATCTGTAATTTTTTATCGCCGGCTACAAGTATACAAATGCAGTTCGACTTTTTCTCAAAAGTGAATTGTAAATAAAGAAGCCTTCAATTTTCACAAAAGGACGTGATCTCAAAAATTTTTGCTAATTGCCCCGGACCCCCATTTTTGCTCGCAACCTAGCCCCTCCACTTTAAAACTGCTCCGCGATCCCTGGTCCAAGTTTTTCAAACACCCCCTTACCACTCAAACTATGACATGATAATACAGCTCAAAAACAGGACTCAAGAATTGAGTTTGCATTGGGAGTAATTGCTACTTGCTTTTCAAATCCAGGTGGGAAAGTTCTGAGGGAAGTAAACTTGATTACATAACTAAACTAGCCTACTTATTCGCTGGGCAAAAATGGTCTCTCCTACATAGGACCTAAAATCTAGAGCACTAAAGTCTACACTCCGACCTGAAATCTGCTAAGAATGTCAACCGTTTCAAACGTAAGATCAAGGACAAATTCTTTAAAGATCTTCAAATCAAGAAAGCAGCCCCTATATGTATTATTTATATTCTTAAGCTGCAAAAATAGCTATCTGTTAATATTCTTAAGAATGCAACATATTAGTCCACTTTTGACACAAAAAATATTTTATTTCTTTTCTCTCGTGAAAACTTTTCTTTCAATGACACCTCTGGAGGGACCATTATGGAAACAAGGTCACACTGACCTTTTAATGCTATCCCTGCCATTTTTAAACTGGGGTTGTTCTTAGATTAACTTGTTATAATTATATTATATTGTACACCTGTAATTAGGTCGATTTAGTTTCTTACATTTATGTTACCCATATCATTTTAATTTTAGATGGCAAAAAAAATACATACATGTGCATACTACACGGGAAAACATGTTCCTTAGAAGTTGGCTGTTTTTCATTGTATAAATTACAAATTGCGAAAGTTACAAAAGTTCTCCCAAAATTATGATGACAATTTTCCTTTCTAGACATTGTCTTCATACTACTTTTAAAATTATATTGATTTACACATCAATGTAAGTAATAAAATGGGGTTTTAGAAACGAATTTTAAATCTGAACCGCATTGGCTGCAATCACTCGTTTCATAATATATACAGAAGGATGTCCAGCTTCCATGTCTTGGGAATCAGATTCAAAACTAAATTCACATTTTAAGGAATCTGATTAAAAAAGATCCTCCTCTTCAAAGCATAGCGCTCAAATCTTTAAAATGGTGGGTGTGAAATTCTATTACAATTTTCTTTGACTTGAATGGCTTGAAAGGAAGTTAGGGTACTTTTCTGTAAATCTGTCATGGACATTTTTTGATATCTTGATTATTTTCAAAATGGCAGCATTTATTATATTTGAGGATGTTACGTCATCAAATTTCCAAATCCTAAACAAGAAGAGCAACAGATTTTTGCTTGACACCATATTGTAGACCTTCATAAACTATCTTTATGCTTACTTCCTGTGTCCTCGCAGACATTTCAAAACAACTGTTTTTGAAGCCTTACCAATTTTTAGATGATACTCAAGTACCTTCGGAGTAATATGATACAGGAAACAATTGAAAATAAACTAAAAATAAGCTAAGGATTTCCTTGACTAAAATAAATACTGTAGTTGCTTAAATAATTTTTGCCAGTACTGGGATTTCTTAATTTTTTAGCGATTTGAGAGTTGAATTTCTTATAAGCAATTTTCTTATAAAAAATACATTTATATTGGACAACTTAGCGAGACTTGTGGGCTTCTGGTAGGCTAGGTATAATGCGTTCTAGACCTTGCTTTCTACTAAGATTCGGATTTATGACATGGCCACTACGGGGAGGGGGAGGAAGAGGGCCTCAAGTTAGTGGCTAAATGCAACTTAAAACATGAACATCGAATATCAACAAAATCAATCTTTGGTTACCCCATCCAAAGAACAAAAATAAAACCTTTTTTTGTATTTTAAAATTTAATCATTGCCCGCTAGTATGGTACTTTTCGTCAGCTAGATCTTTGAAAGAAAATTGAAAAGATTCAAGAACGTGCCCCAAGATTTGTATACAATGATCATCACCTTAGCTAGCTTGTATAGTGACTTACTTTTGAAGTCAGAAAGGTGTACTACTGTATGCATGTTTCCCATCTGACAATTATCTGCATACTGTAGCAGTTTTTAAAATATTGAAACATCTTAACCTGTCTTTCCTGCATGGATATCCCGAACATCCCAACAAGAGACAAATAAGGAATTAATGAAAAGTGCAAATTATACAAGGCCGTAGGAAGCAGCTGCAGATGGGGGGGGGGGCTTTTGTTCTGCAAACAATAGAGAACAATACATCTAATTTATTCTTGTGACGTAGCACCATTGTTTTCATAATTATTGGGGGGCACGAGCCCCCCTGCCCCCCGGCTTCCTATGGGCCTGTTATATCAAGGAGGAACAGGGAAATCAGTAATCTGGTCTAAATATATTTTTGGGGCCTCTTTTTGGGATATTTGCTGATTCTGAGCAAAACTGCCTTTTCCCTTGAAGCCCCTGGCAAATTCCATTTACTGTAATGTGATCTCATTGTGGTTGATCAATTTGACAATATTAGTGGAGGGTTGGTTTGGCATAGTGAGTTTACAGTGATTGTTGCGTGTCTAGTTTTCTGCAGAACATGTTTGTTGTGTATGATTCTTGAATTTGATATTCTTGTTTTGTTCACAGCAATCTGAAAAGTTGGGCAGCATCCCGGCAGCATCATCATGATGTATTTATCTTGCTTGTCTTTAATCTTGGCAATTTATCAATTTTCAAGTGAGTACATAGGGTCCTCTATCTAAGGCTGCCTCAGAAGTTTTGCGTGTTTAAGTGAATTACACAGCTAATACACAGCCGATTTGGACATGCAAGGTCGTTTGGAAGTTTACTCTTAGTTTCCTGGTTTGATAATGAATTGTGAACGATTCGAAACATACAGAATAATGATTTGAGTCTAATTTATTGTGCAGGCCTTAGGCTACTAACTTTCTGATTATGTAACGATACCGTCGCTACTGATGGATTTGTCGAATGATATAAATCAAAGAAAACTACGTATGTAGTCTTTATCCTGACCTGACTCTACATTTTGCGACGAAATTGCTCTTCCCACCGGACAGGTCAAGGATAGAAAAAAAAAAGAATATATATATATCTATAAAAGAATATATAGTGAACGATGAAGAAGAGGGACAATATCTTTAGAGAGCAGGCATCGAGTTGATCTTTGCGCTATTCATTTTTTATTCAGTTATCTGCTAACATGTTTCGGCCACAAGGCCATCATCAGAGCAACAAGATATATATATATATATATATATATATATATATATATATATATATATATATATATATATATATATATATATATATATATATATATATATATATATATATATATATATATATATATATATATATATATATATATATATATATNGTGTTCATCTGTATAAATATAAACAATATATACAACAATATATATAAAAGAATATATATAGAATATATAATATATAAAATATAATATAATAAGAGTGACGCAAAGACAGACTACATTATTTGTTGTTACTCAGAGTTTCACGCTATACAGCGATCATCAGACAACTGAAAACTGGTCTGATGATCGCTGTATAGCGTGAAACTCTGAGTAACAACAAAGAATGTAGTCTGTCTTTGCGTCACTCTTATTATAATTCGCTCTGTCTATATGGCATTGAGCACTTTTTTAACCAGTAAAGACACATAAACCTGTAAAATATAATATATAAAATATATACAACAATATATATAAAAGAATATATATAGAATATATGTATCTAAACCAGTAAACACTGATTTCTTTCAACTTCTTTCAAATCGAAAAAATTCCAATGGAATGTGGAGATGAAGTTTCAAGCATACCAGAATTCGCAAAACATCATGCAAGATGTTTTGAGAAAACTTCAATATAAGGACCATGACGAACAACATTATGAGCTTCATTTCAGAAAAAAGCCGTGATAGATCCAGTGTAGTGTAAAATCGACATTTTCAATTAAGTAATATGACATATCCAGTTATTTAAGACAATGCCATGTTGGACAAGTCCAGTTGCTAAAAAACATTAATTAGGCTAGGCTATGTTACAGAACATTTCGAGACGAGCTTGTCTCATCTTCAGCTAAATGAAAATTACACGTGTGAGTTTTTATAGTACAAATTATTCAAGAGTAATGCATAATCAAATTATCGATCGTATGATTTTTAAATAAGGAAAGGCCATTGAAATTAAATAAATAAGAAAGTCCCAGTGAGATTAAAAAAGATATAACTGTATGGAAGAGTTTGTTGATTGAGCGTGGGCGGTCCCTCAGGATCAGTAGGCTCTGGTGTCTAACAAATCAAAATTGTTGTTGGCTTTGTCTAAAATGAAAAAATCATCAAAAGAGACGCGGCATGACCAGCATACAAATCAAATCTTTCAATAGGGCACAGGAAAACCCCCAAATCATCCAATTTGACGCTTATTAGCCAATGATATCGCCGTATTCCGATCACATGACCGAAAATAAGCTTTTTGAGACAACTTTTCGAGTACCTTTACGAAAATAAAAATGGAAAATATAACTAATAAAGATACAGACCTGGTTTTACCACGAATTGATTCTACAGGCCCCACTCTATATTTGTTCTTCTGCATTTGGTTAAAATCTAATCAAGGATCGGCGGTACATCGAATTGCATCCCTTCGAATATTGGCCAATGTTCAAATACTTTTCAGGAACGCTACAAATAAGACATAGCTTCTAGAATTTCACATGTTACATGAATTAGATGACGGAATAACCTAAAAATCTTTGTTATGGCAAGATTTCAAAAATCTTGACGAGTCATTGCTATGTGCTACAAAAGAGGGTAAAGGGCCTACCTTCATCTGCAGCAGAATCCCAATAATCGGCATTAAATCAATTTCTTTCGCTGTATTAAGGCATCGGATCTATTTACCAATATGATCAAGACAAATCCCACTTCTTTCCATCGTTTTAGCATTGCTAATTCTGACAAAATTTGATTAAATCTCACAGTCTCTGCAGCGAACTCTGCAGTCCAGGTTTTGTTGTTACAAACACCTAGGAAGAATTGCGTAATACAAAAGTTTGTGCAAGGCTCAGCTCAGGTCCCCCATATCACTGTGGCATCGAATAAATACCGAAATTTGAAGTTTTAGATTCCTAATTGAGTTTGAGCTTGCGACATGCAGCATAACCTTGAGAATGTGCTGAAAACATTCTCAAGATTGGTCAAAGGAAAGCGGAGATCTTGATTTTTAAGTTGGGCCTAAATTAGTCATTTGTTTTCATAACCTGTAGAGGGATGGCACTGTTTTGATCGCACTTTACAACTTCATTTTTCTAGGCTCAGACTTAACAGATCTTTTCAATTTTAGTCTTAATTCGATCCTACAAATGTGTGCTTCAAGGCAACGTTAAGCATTCTCAAATAATCTGCCTTTTTATAACTGTTTTTAGACCATTGCATGATGGTACTTTTCGAACAAATTTCTGTCTTCAAAAATCAATTGTAAAATTCAAACCTAATACAAAAAATAAATGTTTCGCTATGTTCTTCAAAGCAATTAGAAACACCTTTGTAGCAAGTTTCTACCAAATGGATCGTACTAATTCGTACCCAAAATATTTTCGGGACTATTTTCATTTCACAAGTTTTGAATTTGATTTCTACATTTTTGGAGGTTTTCACCACTAAACTTTAACAAGCATCCAATAAAAGGCCTGACTGTGACCGGACCTCACTTTGATGAAAAAACCACATGATGAAGCTTTGAGGCCTTTTGCAAAGCATTATTTCTCAAAAAACTATTACGATTTACAAATAACGAATTCATTAAAGGGCAAATGACGACAAAATATTATTTGTGCCTTTATGCTTCACTTCCCGCGTTAGAAGGCTTAAAGGAGGAAGAACTGGGAAACTTTTCAACTTGCATCATTTTTAATCAAAGGAAAGGCTTTCTATTTTACTTCATTTAATTTTTCATCACACTATGTGCAAAAAATGTCTAAATCATGTACCAAACTCGTGAAATGAAAATTGTCATAGGAATTTTTTGGGTACGAATTGGCACGAATTGGGTACGAAGTTGGTAAAAACTTGCTACAAAGGTGTTTCTAAAATTGAGATTTTTAAGAGTGTGGCAAAACATATGTGTTTTGTATTTAGGTTTGGATTTTACAATTGATTTTTGGAGACAGAGATTTGTTAGAAAAGCACCTTCATGCAATTGTCTAAAATCGGTCACAAAAAGGAAACATATTTGAACATGCTTAACATTGCCTTGAAGCACATATTGAGAGGATCGAAATAAGACTAAAATACAAAGATCTGTCAACTCTGAGCCTAGAAAAATGAAGTTGTAAAGTGCGATCAAAACAGTGCCATCCCTCTACAGGTTATGTAAACAAAGGATTAATTTATGCCCAACTTTTAAAATTAATATCTCCGCTTTCTGTTGACCAATCTTGATAATGTTTGCAGCACAAGAACTCCTAGGTCATACTACGTTACGGAAGCCCAACATTTATTTGGGATTCCAAACTTTATTTGTTGGCATTTATTAGATAAAAAGGGCCTAAATTTATAAAAAAAATAAACAACTAAAACAGCCCAAAATTTATTTGGGATTCAGAACTTTATTTTTTGGCATCTATTAGATAAAAAGGATCACAGTGCATATGACGCAGTGAATTGATACCTTTGAGAATAGATTGCACACTTCTGAGAATATATTGTAGGGGAGGTTTTTTAACACAAAAGGTGCAGTTTTGCGATGTGACAAGCGATTTGCTATTTTTGTAAAAGGCTTTGTTTTCTCTGTTTATTTTGCGCTGATAGAATGCCCTCATGTGTGTGCAATCTATTCTCAAAGGTATCAATTCGCTGCGTCATATGGGTGACCTGAGAGCCTTGCACAAACTTTTGTTTTACGCAATTCTTCTTCGGTGTTTGCAACAACAACACTTGGACTGGAGAGTTCGCGGCAGAGACTGAGATTTGATCACATTTTGTCAGAATTAACAATGCTAAAACGATGGAAAGAAGTGGGATTTGTCTTGATCATATTGGTAAATAGATCCGATGCCTTTACCCTCTTTTGTAGCACATAGCAATGACTCGTCAAGGATTTTGAACTCTTGCGGTAACAAACATTTGTAACTTATTCCGTCATCTAATTCACGTAACATGTAAACTTCTGGAAGCTATGTCTTATTTTTAGCGTTCCCGAAAAATATTTGAACATAGGCCAATATTCGAAGGGATGCAATTCGATGTACCGCCGATCCTTGATGAGATTTTAACCAAATGTAGAAGAAAAAATATAGAGTGGGGCCTGTGGAATCAATAGACCTTTTCACGGAAAGAAAAGCATGCTGGGAAAATGGGGGAGATTTCGAGATTTCGAGACCACGCAGCTTCGAATTTCGCAATGTTTTGCGAGGCTTATTTTCGCAACAAAACCTCTCTCCTAAGCACGAACTAAAATATTAGATATCTTGTGTGCATATAGATAAACTCCTCAGACTTCAGAGATTATGAAATTGAAATGCACTCTTGGATCTGCCGCCTTCCAACCTTTTTATATGACGAGAAAGAAACCAGGTGCAGTTTCGAAAATCGCAGAATCATGCTTAGGCCCTCGTGACCAAGCGCCACATATATGCCCATAATTTTACGATCTATGCAGGAAATCAACTGAAATTCAAAACGAAAGCACCTCGTTCGTCTCTGAAGTTGGATATAAATTTACAGGCTGTTATCTAAACGCATTCAAGTACAGGGAGCTCAGATAGCTCAGATCGCAGGTCCTCCTTCGTGATGAAAAGTTTCGAGTAAAGTGATCTTTGATCAGCTGAGTTCAATTTTCTTACAAAGCAAAAGAAGCCCTTTAATCGCCCATTTTTTCATTCATATATTGTTCACAGGTATATTTTCTACCATTTCTTCGATATTTCTAGCAACCTCCAACTTTAAAACATTGTTTTTAGAGAACAACTTTTGCTCGTAAATCCAAGTTCGGCCTATCCCCTGTTTCTGAGTGAGATATTTTAGGAATTGTCTCTTCATTCATTCCTATGTGCAATTTAAACAAAATAAAGATGCAGTATACTGATTTAGGATTAACGCTTTCAGGGGCTCCATCCTCTTTAGTATAGACCAGTGGCTGAAAGGGGAGCATTGCCACCCGAGAGGGCAATTCATGGGACAATGTTTTTCTGGCGTAGTTTTGGGCGTAGAATTCGAATCCGGATGTTGATCGGGCGTGCGAGGGGGCGTTTCCGAGATATGGGGGTTTAAGGCGAAAAAGTAGTAATGCGCCATATCAATCGATTTTGAGATATAAATATAAGATGGCGATGTCTAGAGCAGTTTATATGGAAGCTTAGACAAAGTATTGCTATGGCATG
>REGM01000352.1:244008-263831 GCA_004194415.1 Aurelia aurita
GCCTTCCCGTTCACACGAGACCTGCCTAAACGGCCGAATATTTGGACGCTTAGCCGACCTTCACTCGGTCACCTAGGGAAGTGGCCTTCTTGCGAACTGAGCCGGTCAAATTTGTGGGCGGCCTCGTGTAAACGCTCTCAGCCGAACAAAAATTTGCACGGTACCACATCGAGAATGGAATGCTTTAAATAGGAGGCCAATGAAATATGGTCGCCAGAGAAACTGGTGCCAAATCCCAGTCAGTATATCGGTGGCGCGAAACATTTATGAAGGTTTACCTCTATCTTTGAAAAAAATGTTGCAGCACCGTTTGACTGGTTTGTCAATTCTTCTTAGCGCTGTAGCTAGTGTAGCATCCTTAAATGGAGTTTTTGCTGTCATATCAACTCTATTTTATAATATGAGGCGGGCAAAACTGATGTCCATCATAGAGAGCAGTACTGTGCGCTTGGGAATGATTGCGAAAGTTCTGAAGTCTAAGCGGGGGCGAAAACCCAGAAGATTTTGGACAAGACCAGGAAGGACGGACAAGTGGTGGAAGAATTTTGAAAATGGAACTGTGATTGCAGAAGAATGGAAAGAGAACTTTAGGATGTCTAAAGAGAGCTCATGGATCTCAGTGATCAGCTCAGGCCCTTCCTTGAACGACAAGTGACGAATATGCGTGTCCCGATTTCCGTAGAAAAGAAAATAGCAGTGACCCTTTATTATCTTTCTGATGAAGGAAGATACTGAAAGGTAGCAAATGCTTTTGGTATATCACGAGCATCAGTGTCAGTTATTGTTAGAGAGGTTTGCGAAGTGATAGCAAGGCAGTTTGGTCAAAAATATATAAAGCTGCCAACAACAGAAGATGAAGTTAAATATCTTAATGCAGCATTTCAAGAAAAACATATTTTTCCATAATACATAGGGGCAATTGATGGCACTCATATTTTCATCAAGAAACCAGGGCAGAACTCAACAGACTATATGAACAGGAAAAACCGATTTTCATTGAATGTGCAAGCAGTGTGTGACTTTAAATATTGTTTTATGGATATGGTGGTAAAGTGGCCAGGCAGTGTTCACGATGCCAGGATGTTTGCCAATTCACAAATAAATA
The DNA here is from genome assembly GCA_004194415.1 of Aurelia aurita. NCBI lineage: Eukaryota > Metazoa > Cnidaria > Scyphozoa > Semaeostomeae > Ulmaridae > Aurelia > Aurelia aurita. Next base: position 245,114 of record REGM01000352.1, read on the forward strand.
GAATGCTTAGGGAAGGGGACATACCCCTCTGCCCAAAGGTGATTGTTGAGGATGAGGACCCTGTACCAGTATGCATCCTAGGTGACGCTGCCTATCCTTTGCTCACTTTTGTAATGAAGGAGTTTCCTGGTGGGGGCAGCAANGAAACCAGGGCAGAACTCAACAGACTATATGAACATGAAAAACCGATTTTCATTGAATGTGCAAGCAGTGTGTGACTTTAAATATTGTTTTATGGATATGGTGGTAAAGTGGCCAGGCAGTGTTCACGATGCCAGGATGTTTGCCAATTCACAAATAAATAGAATGCTTAGGGAAGGGGACATACCCCTCTGCCCAAAGGTGATTGTTGAGGATGAGGACCCTGTACCAGTATGCATCCTAGGTGACGCTGCCTATCCTTTGCTCCCTTTTGTAATGAAGGAGTTTCCTGGTGGGGGCAGCAATGTGAAAGAGCAGCTCTTTGGCCTTAAACTATGCTCAGCCAGGATGGTCATTGAGTGTGCCTTTGGGCGTCTTAAAGGAAGGTTTGATGCACTCCGAAGGGAAATGGATATTAACATTCAAGATCTGCCAAAAGTCATATATGCATGCTTCATCTTACACAATTTTTGTGAAGAGAAAGTCGAAGGTATGGCAGAGGAAAGAATCCTTGAAGCAAGAAGGAATGAGACAGAATCTCAGCCAACTATTCTCAGCAACAGACACAGCGTTGGAACTAATGATGAAAGAGGTGCAAAGAAAGTTAGAAATATTTTAATGAACTATTTTGAATGGAACTAACTCCTCTTAAAAAAAATACTTTTTATTTTTAACTTCAAACTCTTAACTTAGTGTGATATGCTTTCTATTTAGCAAGGTATTCAATATTTCCCCATTATGCTTAGTTTCTATAAAACTGCAGTGTCTCAAATTGTGATGCAACAGTTGGAGAGTTGGGTTCCTTCAAAGATGCAACACAGCTAAGGTCTGTTTACACCCTTTTCAAGTGAAGTGATCAATCTCTTGATAAAACATCTTTTGATATCTGTAACATATTTCGTGCCATGAAAAGTTTTGCTATGAATTCTAAAAGTAGAATAAAACAAAACTTCCCAAGAGTAAGGCCACATGATTTGAAATGGTTGAAATGGTGTGACACTGAGATTTAGTGGAAACCAAGCTTTACTGATTAGAACTTCAAACAAGTCAACATTAACAACTTTAAAACCCCAACTTATTGATGATTTCCATCAGATAAATTAAATTAAAGATTGATTTATGTTTGGAAAGGCTTCCATGGTCTGGGACATAACTTTTTACAAAAAAAAAGGAAAAACTGTCAATAGGCATTCTAATTCATAATTTTGTTCTATGAAATAGTAATATTCTCAGGTATGCTAACCTCTAAGTCTGCCAGAACTTAGAGTAATTCCATGAATTCCAAGAGGAGACTGCAAACTATCCACATAATCTTTACACTAGTTGCCAGCTATAGATAGTTTTCGTTTTTATTGAACTTTGTTGTAGCTTTAGAAGCTGTCTCGTTGTTTCTAAGGCCAGCAATCACTCCTTGCAACGAAAGGGTCATACAGTGGTGGTAGGAGGGTTACAAGGAACTACACATCTATAATGATCTCGGTCTGTCTGTATTTGCACTTCCTGGTGATTGAATTCGTTGCTGTTGATGTTGATGAACTGAGCCAAAAGGATACTGCTGGGACTGCTGGGACTGCTGCATCAGCCCTTGCATCATTTGGAAGCCAGTACCAAGAGCATTGGTTAATGCAGCCATATTAGCTGTGAATGCTTGCATCGTTTGCTCTTGCTTTTCATCAGCCTTTTCCATTAGTTCAAGGGCTCGTTTTTTCAAAGCAACCTCTTCTTTTGCTATATCAAGAAGATGGGTATCCACGGAGTGACGCTTGGTAAGCCTTGAGTTTTTTTTCTCTTTCATGAATTTAAGCAGTTCTCTTCTACGTTCACCAATGTCCTTTGTTCCGAAATTTGCATCTTCTTCTCTCTCGTTTACTCATTTCTTTCTCAAGCCAATTTTTTTCTGCATTTGCATCCACCACCGATTGACTACTAGAGCTTCCTCCTGAATATTCACTATCTACAGAGCTTTCAAGTCCTTCTGGAGTGCTTTCAACAGCTGGCGAACCTCTCCAAACTTCATAGCATTCGTCATATAAAGTCATCACAACTCTTCCACCGCCGCTTCGCCTTCCACTGTCTATGGCTTTTCGAAACGACATCTTCACTCGCTTTAACTTTCGGTTCACACGATCCTTATTGAAAACGCAGATATTCTGCATGTTCGGATACTCATCTGGATCGCTACCACTTTCAGGCGTTGGGTATTGCGATCTAAATCTGTCAGTGATTTCATCGTACCGGTTTTTGATGGTTTCCCAGTCAAGGCCACTCAAATCTTTTGAGGCTTTATAGTCAATGATGATTCTCAATAGTAATGCAGTTTCTTCATCGGTCCAAATGAAGTTCTTCTCATTTTTGTCTGAAGATTTCTTTGCGGTCATTTTGCTTCCACGATCGAATATGACAACAATATGCTTTTGGCGGGAGATTCTCTGCTTTCATTGCTAATGCGCATGTCCATAAAAGATGGCCGGCCTCGTGTGAACGCGAAGCCATACTGACCGAATATTTGCACGGTATATTTAATCGGCCGGCCAAGTACTGGAGCGGCCCCGTGTAAACGCAGCCTTGCCTTCAATTAGATTCATATTCATGCACGCGTGACCTTCTAAACCATGACAAACATATTGTTTCTCTACCAAAAAATTTAAACAACGCATGCATTGTGTTACAGTACCAAAGGAAAAACTAATGTTACTTATGTTGTATCCCTTGGGGACTAGTCATTCAAATTGTCATTGTTAGCAAACTGAAAGTTCTTTTACTAGCGATACTTTTCACCAAAATGGCTATATCACAAGATAGCAAATAAATAAGGAAAGAAATAACCCATTTTACCAAAATAAATTTATATAACTAATTCAACCTTTCTTCTGCAATATAATACTTCAACACTCCCGATTTGACTTGTTTTTCACCAGAATATTGCTTGCTAAACGCCCCACGTTTTTTCTGACTGATCCGGTATACAGTTTGCCAATTTTATATTTCTTCAAAAATCACATCTTGAGGGTTGGAGTTGCCTGTAAACAAACAGTAGTTGTGCTTTATTTCAAATCCTGAGGCGACATGAAGAAAACAAATTTGGTGCTTGGAAAACAGAAAGGAGGTCAAATATACTCAAATGTACCCATTTTAAATAAGTGTTTTTAAAATATCCTTCAAACCGAAGCTAGGCATTATAAAACAAAAACAACAAGAAAGAATCTCAAAAATAGCATCTCTAAATTGTTTTAGCAAGCTATCTTACAAAAGTTAGACCCAAACTCCTTTAAGAACGAAGTTTTTGCAGCGCGGTCAGATATGATGAAAAACGTTAGCCGACCATTTAGGGCCCAGCCCTTCTAGTATTTTTCATGAAAAGGGAAAGCAATTGGTCAACACAAATTAACAATTTCCAAAATCTGACAAATAGTTCAGTTACGATGAATTTTTGAAGATCAGTGAAATGATATCCTTTTGTTGATCTCAGTTCCTACAGCATAATTGATCGTTTTCAGCTTACTTTTAATAACTAAACTCACATTGATTTGGAATCTTACAAACTACAAACAAATTTTATGCAGAGAATACCCAATTTTGTTTAGTATCAAAATAGAAGATATCACCTACTGTATTTTGAAGTACTATCCCTACTTGTGATACCAATATGCTTTGAATTCTTTCATTCATTGAAATTCTGTTTTTACAGCTTTGCCAGTCATTGATTCAACTCCACTAAAATCGGGAACTACTGCAATAGAAGGTACACCAGAAGTGATTACATGTGCCATTAAAAGTAGACCACAGACAAATTTCACATGGACACATGATGTTGACGTCACTGGTATTCAAACTCAGAATGTAATAGAGGAAGGGGGCTACTTTATCACAACTGGAAAATTTAATATAACACAGCCGTCTTCTTCAATGGATGGAAAGGCAATCAGTTGTACTGGCACACCAATGTTTGGATCAACTATCAATCAAAGGACGACACTAACTGTGCTATGTAAGTAATGCCTTGTGGTATTGATATGTGACAAGATGTGAGTAGGTAGGGCCTGAATGTTATCAGTTTTGATTTTAAAATGCTTGACACATATTTCTAGCTGTAATCTACTTTATTTTATTTTTATGTTTGATTACAAACAGCTATTTTTTTCTTATTTCAATCAAATACACCCTTTAGTGGATCAAGATCTGGCAGTGTGAATCTATTGATATCTCAACAACAATGGTTACCTATGAAGCCGTAATCGTGGCAAAAATGTGGTGCAATCATGAATACGTGATGTCATCGTGACTATGCGATGTAGTCGTTACTATTCTAGTCGTGATTAAATCTTGTCGTGATTGCATGATGTCGTCGTGGGTACGTGATGTCGTCATGATAATGTGATGTCGTCCTCGTTATGTGATGTCGTCGTGACTATGTGATGTTGTCGTGTCATATTATAAAAGCAGGACCCTATGACCCATGGGACCGGACCCTAAGATCCAGGACCCTTTGTCATCCCCTTTTGATTTCATACTTTTTTCCCAATGAGCTTGCTGGGCGTATTCTTTGCAGGTGGTTATTGGTTGTCAGAACATCAAGCATTCATTTATGTAACAAATTTGTGTTAACTGAGTTGCTTTTATTTTTCTTCTGTCGTCACTTTTATGGACATAAAACCGAGGGACTAAATTGCACCCGCTTACTTGGAAGTCTATAAGTATTTCATATGATAAATCACAAGTTTCAAACAATTAAAACCACAGTTCCTATAGCAGGCTCTCTCTTCCCTTTTTTGCGTGTTGATTTTGCAGCTTTTCAATGCTTTGATTTCATCTTTCATCAACATAAAAAATTCAAGAGCTACTAATAAACTACAATATATCGGGTGTCTCAAAAAAAAGTATAAGCGGTTGAATTGTTCCTGCGGAGGAGCCTTATTTTCGAAATTGTTATTCACCCTTTATGATATAGATTGAGTCTTAACTTACAATTTGCGACCTCGCATGACCAAATCGTATTTGTATTCGTAGAGCAATTCACTTAAACAGGCGAAACTTCTGAGGCAGCCTAAGACAGATGGTTATTGAATTATGCTACTACTATCTATGCGTGATTTGAAAGAGTATTTTGGGCAGCTGAACAATAAATTATTTTTTGGGAAGTTTGTTGAGCAATTAAAATGAAAGATATTTTCACTAATTAAAAAGTCTGAATATTTCGTTTTTATGACTAAATAATCAGAACTGGAACGAAACTTATGTGAGAAGTTCCGTTCGTGTTTGAACACACTACTTGAGAAAGTTCCTTCAGTCCTATAAAGTTACTCTGTGAACGGTTAAAGTTTAACTGCATCTTTTTCTTGTCATTTTTTTCTAATTAATATAATAGTTCAATTGATCAACAAACTTTTAGGAATAGAAAGTTTAATGGTTGATCTGCCTCAAAAACACTTTCAAATTACGCATAGATTGTAGTAGCAATATTCAATAGTCATCTGTCTTAGGCTGCCTCAGAAAATTTGCCTGTTTAAGTGCATTACTCTACAAATACAAATCCTATTTGATCATGCAAGGTCGCGAATTGTAAGTTAAGATCTTATCTATATCATCGCGTTAAAAGAAAATTTTTCGGAATTGAGGCTCCTCCTCATGAACTGTTCAAACGCTTATACTTTTCTTTGGGACACCTGGTACATTCACGACCAAAATTTTTCAAATATATTTCAGATTTTGTCACTCAAAGAAAATAAGTGAAGGGCTCCTGCAAAATATTTTTTAATTGAACAAAGTTTTGTCGCCTATTGAAAATTCTGTAAATTTTCGTACAAGGTTTCGGTTGTACTTTTATTTGCAATAGATTCAAATTCAGACGGAAAACAAGTGCTTGTGAGCTAATTTTTCTGGAGTCCTGAAGACAGAGCAGAGATAAAGACTGAAAACTTATCTCATACAGGTAGTTTTATAAGAAACTCTTCCTAAGAAATTCAGCTCTCAAATCACCTGAATAAACATGAGCAATGAAAAAATTATCTAAGACACATTTTGACGCCTGAAACATTTGCCGCTTTTTTGTTGTACTATACTACAGTACGTGTTGCTTCTTGCGTAATGTTTAAATACATACTTGGTTTCATAAAACTGACTCTTAAAGGCACCAAGGCACACGAGATCCTACCCCTTGAGGTTATTTGTGGGTCTGGCACTCAGGGGGACGAGATCCCCAACTTAAATTCTTAGTTTCTTGTAAGAAATACGTGCGAACTGACTGGTAACTGATATGTTACCAATACGGTTGCTCCTTAGTGTCCTTGGCAACTCTTAACATTGTTCGATTGTATTTAATCATATCATAGTATCTTTTGGCATTTATCATATATTTTTAACTATGTAATTTTTGCTGATTTTGAATAAGTTTGAATTTGAATTAACTGGATGAAATTTAGTCCCTCGGTTTTATGTCCATAAAGGTGACAACAGATGAAAATAAAAGCAGCTCAGCTAACAGAATTTTGTTTCATAAATGAATTCTTGATGTTCTGACAGCTAATAACTACCTGCAAGGAAAGCGCACATCAAGCTCATTGGGAAAACAGCATGAAATCAAAAGAGGGTGCCTAAGGGTCCTAGATATTAGGATCCGGTCCCATGGGTTCTGTTTTTATAATATGCCATAACAACATCACATAGTCACGATGACATCACATAATCGCGACGATATCACGTACCCAAGATAACATCATGTAATCGCGACGACATCATGCAGTCACAACTGCAATAGTCACGACAACATCACATAGTCACAACAACAACACATAGTCATGACAATATCATGTAATCATGACAACATCACGTAGTCACCACGACAACTTCAGGTAATCAAGACGATAACATCATGTAATCACGACGACATTATGTAATCAAGACTTTAATAGTCACGACTACGTTATATGGTCACTATGACATCACGTAGTCACGACTGCAACACATTTTTGTCACGAATACCGCTTCATAGTTAAATAGTGGTCACTTGTTTGCTGGTTATTAGTTTTGAGCTTTATTAGTTAGTTGCTTTCAGACTAAGGAGATGGGAGAAAATTAATTCATGCCTTTCCGCTGAAGCTGTGAAATCGAGAGTATCAATTTTCAAGATCCCTACTGCATGTTTATATAGTAAATCTGTATCTTTTCTTTCTAGATCGTCCCAAGAACACATTATTGACGATCAACCCAGCCCTACTCACCCTGAATAGTAATGTCCAGTTGACTTGCAGTGCTACTGGGAAACCAAATGTCACAAATTATAAGTTCTTTGTCAATGGGAGATTGGTTGGTAATACTACGGATGGAAAATTAACTCTGGCTGCTTCTAATTGTGCAAATTTTACTGGTACATATACATGTGTACCGGAAAGCTCAATGGGAGAAGGAGAGAAGAAATCAATGATGAAAGAACTTAATGGTAGGTTAATGTATAAATTGAATAGTTAATATAGTAATTTTTTATGTCTGATAAATATGATAAATACCTTATTAGTGATGGAGATTGAGGATGTGAATTATCTACCGATGCTATTAGTGGAGTTGCCACAATATGTGACTGGAAAACAGGGAAGTCGAATGTTGATTGGTAAAGAAATCCAGGACATATTTGCATATGCTTAAAAAATGTTGTCGATTTGTTCACGAATCATACTTTTTACGTGATCTAACTTTTCCTATCAATCAGTCCAAACATGTGTGGTATCCACCTTCTTTACTGTTTTGAGTATTGAGATCTACAATTTTTAAATTGCAGATATAGCCGTGATTTGACGAACTCACATTGCAGTAGCATGACTTTTACTGAATATTTGATATGGTTTAAGTGCTTGGTCCCTCATATTAGACTGGAAGTTAAACATGATTTTAAACTGAAAAATGCTCAAAGCAGTTAGTTGATGCCTTCAAAACCTTTTTTGCCAGTGAAGACAACTTATAATTCACCGGAATTTGAAAGGAATTGCAGATACTTTAGCAACATAAATGAAATTGTCTTTGTCGATATCTACTTTTTAAGCTCCATTCAGATGTCTTGTAAATTGCCTTGTAGGGTTTCATTAGCTTAATGCGGATCAGGGCATATTTGGAAAAGTCAAGATAGATTCAAAAAAAATTTATTTCATAATTTTCATGCTAGAAGCGCTTTTTTCGTGTTGCAAATTTGTCAAATTAATGCTTAACACTGCAAAATGATCGCTAAAAGAAATTCTGACAAAGAAAATTTGGTTGCTTCTATTGAATTTGTCGATTTCTATCTGACTCTCTGCATTTTTGCAAATTCTTTCAAGAAATATAATTGATTCTTCGAAGTAAGGATTGGAATATATTGAAGACCTCGGTCGCTAAAGCTCTGCAACCAAAGTAAAGTGTCTGTGTTTCTTGTCCTTGACTTCACTGCAGAATTGTGTATGTTTTCCGTTCCTCTTTTTGTCTGACACTAAAATACATTCATTTACAGTCAAACTTGCACAAGTCGGATCGCTTCAGACCCGAGAGAACTATCCGACTTCCATGAAGTCCGACTTATGACAAGTATTTTCAATAGAAAGATTCTGATTGGACTTTCAGGTATGTCCATATTTGCCCGACTTATGCAAATATCCGATACATGCGAGTCTGACTTATGCGAGTTTTACTGTACTAAAACCACCGATGAAAGCTTTTTAGATAGTTTGGCGTATTGTGTTGCTAAAATACCTTCACCTAGGAGAGATCTTGATTACGGTCATATTCAACTGGTACTTTCTATGGATGATGCTCAGTTCTTTTAGTATACCCTGCTTCTGCTTTAGTCAAATTTTTATTTCTGTGTCCGTCGACAGGCACAATCACTTTGACCTCTATGCTGTCATCAAAGTGGATAGACGAAGGACAAAATGAAACACTCACCTGCTCGGCCACTGGTTGCCCATTTCCAACTATTAGATGGACGAAGGATGGAGCAAACTTGACTCAAACAGGAAATACACTTACACTTTATTCTGTTACCAAGAGTGATGCTGGAAGATATGCATGCCATGCAAGTAATGGAAATGATTTGAAATCTGCCGATATGACGTTGAATGTCAACTGTGAGTATGATTAATTTTATTATGGTCAAGAATTTTTTCAAAGATTCGTAATGTATGCTAAAAGCTGAAACAATGAATAAAAATTGTCCAGGTCTATCCAGCGAAGGAATGTGGGTAGGGTTGAGACCCTTTAGACAAAAATGCCTGTCGCCATTCTAGTCTGCCGATTCCGGTAGTTTGGGTTTTTGGAGAAGCTTTTTCATGTATTTTTTATAAGGAACTGAAGAATTTGATCCAGTACTGAAAGTTTCTTGAACTTCTCATTGTTTGAGTGCTCAAAGTTTCTTGAGGGTTTCTTGGAAGTTCCATGGCATTCTTGATATCAATGTTTCATAACATCCCTATTTCGCAACAAAGTTTTATGAAGCTGGCTTTACAGACGGACCTCCATTTGCGGTAGTTTTGGTCGACGACCAGAGCACTTCTTGTCTACTGCGCATGCCCTACTGCACATGCTCTCTAACATTTGTGCATTTCGTATCGAGGGATAACTGTTTGGAGCCAGTTGAGCTATGAAATAAAAAAAGCTCCTTCGCTAGCTACTTTGAAAATGAGACTAAACGAGTTTTGGAGGATCAAAGAGGCTGATATTCTATATCAACTTTCATCACAGGGTATGACTTCTGAGTCTCTCTTTTTTTTTTGAATTTTTCTTTTCTTTTATATAGGATCTTAAAGTTGATTTGTAATCTATATAGCTATCGATGTAATTAGGTTATGTTTTTAAGCAGGGCACATTGAAAATCAGTTGATGTAAATATACTGAATGTTTTTAACCCTGTTGAAATAAAAAATGAAAAATAAGATGAATGAACGAATGAATGAATGAATGAATGCGCACCAGACAAGCACGCTGGTCATCGACCAAAAGTACTTCAAGAGGTGGTCGGCCTTAACATTTGTCCGGACATACTTTCCGAGTAATACAATAATAGTTTAAGGTGTTGTGATGCTATGTTGTAATCCACTGATTTAATGCCGATTATTGGGATTCTGTTGCGGATGAAGGTAGGCCCTTTACCCTCCTTATTAGCACATAGCAATGACTCGTCAAGGATTTTGAAATGTTACCAAAACAAAAATTTCTATGTTATTTTGTGATATATTTCACGTAAAATGGGAAATTCTGGAAGCTATATCTTATTTGTAGCGTTTCCGAAAAAATATTTCAAGGAAGGCGAATGTTCGAAGGGATGAAATTCGATGTAACGCCGATCCCTGATGAGATTTCAACCAAATGCAGAAGAAAAAGTATGGAATGGGGCCTGTAGAATCGATTCGTTGTAGAACCAGCTCTGTATCTCTATTAGTTTCTTTTATAATAATAATATATATAATAATAATACGAATCTTTATACAGGATTAACACTTCAACATGTGATGCTCTTATCAACGTGTGTCCTGATTAACTTAAAATGGAAAAATGGAGAAAAAAAACCAAACCTACTGTAATATCTCTAAAAACTTACATTGATTATGAGCCTGATTATTTTACAATGATCATTGAAAACGGTGATATGATATATTACATAAAAATTGAAACTGTTCAGCTAAAATGTTTCTAGAGGAGTTTATCATAGGCGCTGAAGGGCTCAGTTTTCCTGATTTCAATAGACAGTTCGTTATAGATTTTAGCACCCATGAACCGAAAGGAGATGCGAGCATATTCAGTCTTAATTCTAGGAAGCTTTAACAAACATTGATTATTTCTTGTCTTCGTTTCGTGCTCTTGGACTCCGAAGTTTCCATGAAAAATATCACAGGTATCTCTGTCTATACATTTGCGGACAAGCTTACATGCTCGAATTTTGTTTGCATTTGCGACGGATAGAATCTCTGGTTTAGTTGACGAATTTCCTTGTATTATTCTTAATGAGCGATCATGAAAAGATGCAAGTCTATTAGATTGGGTAGTAGTAAGCTTCAGCTGCACAATTCTGCAGTAGGTGAAGGTAGGTAGAATCATCAAGCGAGATATAGTCATTGCTGAATAAAGATCAAGATAATCTCTGAGTTTTGCCAATAACCTTAGTCTGCCTGCTGCACGTTCATAACATTTCTCAAAATGCGAATTTAGATTTAATGAGCTGTCTACTTCAATGCCAAGATATTTGTAGTGAGTGATATTTGATACATTGGAGCCTCGGTACATTACGTTGAGTGTCTCACTTTGTTTGGCGATCCTCTGCGATGTTCCAAAAAGAAGGGATTCGGTTTTTCCTTTATTCAGATTGATTATCATACCATTTTGATCTAGCCAGTCTGCTATAGCATTCATATCTTTGGAAAGTTTCGACTTAATTTCTTTGATATCTTTATCGGCGACATAAATCACATTGTCGTCAGCGTNATTCAGATTGATTATCATACCATTTTGATCTAGCCAGTCTGCTATAGCATTCATATCTTTGGAAAGTTTCGACTTAATTTCTTTGATATCTTTATCGGCGACATAAATCACATTGTCGTCAGCGTACTTAATGATTTTTGTACTTCTGATTACATCTGTGATATCGTTAAGAAAAATTATGAATAACAGGGGACCCAAGATTGAGCATTGGGGTACTCCTGTTAGGACATCATGCGCGTTAGATAAACAGTTGTCATAATTCACAACTATTGACCGGTTGAAAAGTTAATCTGTTAACCAGTTAAGTTCTTCTTCACGAATTCCGTATTGAGATTCTCTAACAAGTTTGAGTGACTTATTGTATCGAATGCTTTACTTAAGTCTATAAACGCTGCACCGACCAATTTCCCTTCGTCCACATTTTGCCGGATTTCGTCCAGTAAGAGGGTTGCTGCCAACTCCTTTCCATTTTTCGTAAAGGTACTCGAAAAGTTTTCTCAAAAAGCTTATTTTCTTTCACGTGATCGCAATACGGCGATGTCATTGCTAATAAGCGTTAAATTGGATGATTTGGGGTTTCCCTGTGCGCTATTGAAATATTTGCCCCAGAGTTGATTTTTATGCTTAGGTAATCATGCATATTGAACTATACATTCATGCCAGTCTTGGTTTAAGGGAATGAAACTGCAGCTAAATTAGAGGGCTATTCAGTGTTTCCTTTCCGGTTTTAAAACAGCTTGTTACCTATTTTTTTACAGATAAACCTGACATGGTAACTTTCACGACACCGACGCTAAAAGCAATGAATGGTCATCAAGTTGTGTTTACTTGTAACTCAAATGGTTTGCCTGCACCATCATATAGAATCCACAGAATCAATGGATCCAATGACACCGTGGTGCAAGATAACTCCTCACGTACTTACACAATTCCAAGCATCAATTATGCCGACTACATTGATTACAAAGTTACATTTAAATGTGTGCCATACAACAGACTCGGCAATGGTCCCTCGAAAAATCATACTCTTGATATCCAAGGTAAGTTGCCTGTAAACTCATTATGAACACGCACATGCGTATAAGCTCTATATTTCAGTAGACTCTAGATCGGTAAGATGTTTTCAGACAGTTTTGTTGCTTGTGTAAATTCAATTCAGTGAGCGCAAGGTAATGATTAGCAAAGCAATATGATTTAAAAGTTAGTCGTAAGCTATATGACTTGCATGAAATTTGGTGAATTCCCGTCGCCAGGTTTCGTAACATGTCAAGATTTTATATAGTATGCTGCATTATATTCTTTGATATTTATTGAATATAATGGAAGACTAATCTAATCCTTTCTATTTCTTGTGTCTAACAGACAAAATCGGCCAAGATTTGTTTTGCCCATTTCAAGTCATGTGACCATACCCTTGGGAGGTTTTAGTATTATCCTACTCTTTGCATTCATGGCACATGTTTTCATGGCACGAAATTTGTTAAAGAAATGAAAAGATGTTTTATCAAGAGAAGAGACTTATTACTTGAATTAAAGTGGGTACAAACAAACCTTAGCCAGTTAGGTCTTGTCAGGCCTGGCCGTTTGAGGAGAGCAAAAGCTCTCGCTCCTCGTCAGGCTCTCCTCGAATGGTGGAGGGGTGCTGCATATTGCTTTAGTTAATTGCTCACTTTAAGATCTCGTTTTTCTTTGTTTTATATTTGTTAATGTAGGAATAGTTGACCTGAATATTACTAGGAGAGCGATTTACTGCTCCTTTGCTATCATATGGTTAGGCCTGCGTGATTGGCATATTTTATTCATCTTTCTTCCTATGATATTTCAATAATTGCACTAATAATATTGTCGTTTTTTCTTTGTTGGCTCTTATCATTGACCTTTGTAAGTCAGAAAAATTGCAAATGGCTCCGCTATATAACTCTGTGTTTAGGTTTATGATGATACATCAGTTCACAGTTCTACAACAATGATGTGCAAGCATTTTGAGCGTATATAAGCTCTCGCATTTTTGGAAGAAAAACTTCCGTAAAGAATTGTTATTAAGACAATATGTCCTTTCTCAAAATACATGCGCATCCAACGATGCAATTCTTTTCGAATTTTGAGGGCTGACGTACCTCAGAAGTTTCAACTGGTGCATTGAAACCTTTTTTCGTTTAGAACTATTCATTTGATTATTTCTTTTATATTCATTAAATAGAAAGCAAGGTTAATCTGTACTTTTCAATTTCTTCTTGTATTTAGTTTCACCAATGACAAGCTTGACAATGACTCCAAACACAATTCACGAATTTGGTAACGCTACATTGAGATGTGTCGTATCTGCAGCCAATCCACCAGCCACCATTACTTTGAGGAATCCTGGTGATAGTAGCATCACTCATAGCAATGGTGTTGCAGCTTTGACCAATGTTACTCGTCAGGGTCATGGCATATACACCTGTATAGCTAACAATATTGTTGGTTCCTCTGCCACAAAGGCGGCGGTACTCATTGTTGAGTGTGAGTATTTCATTTTGAGTAGTTTATTTTTCATGTGATATCATTATTTGTTGCGTTTGACTTGTCTTTTGGGTCGGGAACAGATTTGTTGATGTTCAAACTGACCAACTAGTTTGACATGATGTAATGTATAATAAATAATCTGTAAATATGATTTGTAGCGGGTGAGTCAGGAAAAAAATACCAATTTTTGTTTTAATCTGGAAAAAAATTGAACCAATCTTTTTTCGAAACTGCTATTCGCGAATGAAACTAACATGAAATATACCCAACAACATAGATTCAGACCAGAGGGGGCCACCTCCGGACCCTCGACAGGCGACCAGGAGGGCGCATCAGCAGCGCCGGACTGATGTGACAGATGAGATCAGGGGTTCACTCCAGCAGCCTCGGACTGGAATGCGACATGCGATCAGAGGAAAAATTAAACAAGAAAGGATATTCAACATCTGCACATACAGCACAAGAACGGTAAACTATCTTAACTCACATACTCTAGAAAATTTGCTTAATGAAGTTAAGGTGGTGAATTGGGGTATCATTGGTTTCTCTGAAACAAAGGCGAAAGAATAAAAAATTGAGATACATGAGAATACTGGCCACAAACTCTTCTTTTCAAGCAATGAAACTTCTAGATCAAATGGTGCCGGCTTTCTTGTTAATAAAACATGCTTTCCACTTATTGACAGTTATGAATCAATCTCAGATAGACTAGCAGTTCTAAGCCGGAAAGTTAAATTCTCAAAGCTTGTTTTCATACAATGCTCCTTTCGTACTTCAGCGCACTCTGAGGAAGAAGTTCTTCAACTTTACGACAAGATTCAAGAGATAATTGATGATGTTCCCTTCAAAGATCACCTTTTCGTTATGGGTGACTTTAACAGCAAAGTTGGCTACTTACAAAACACATATCCATCTGCAATAGGCAAACATGCTATTGGCAATGCAAACTCACGTGAAGAACTACTTGCAGACTTCTGCACCAGAAATCACCTTGTTGCAACAAACACTATGTTTCAAAAGAAAGGCCTACATACTTGGACCTCACCTGATGGAAATACACAAAACCAAATCGACTTTATATTAACAAGAAAATCATCAGTTCGCCAGCAACTTCTCCACAGCACTACACTCAATGTTCCAGACATCCCAGATCACTGTAAATTAGAATAAGCTTCTCCTGGCCAAGGAGACAAAAGACTAACCCAAAATATGATCTGAAACAGTTAAAAAAGCGTGAAGTTTCACAAAAATTCAAAGTTGAAGTCCAAAATCGTTTTTCCTGCTTGGAAAATATTACAGACACAGAAATACTCTTTGAAACTATCTCCAAGGGAATACAGGAATCTGTATCAAAAAACCTACCCAAAGTCAACCAAAACCAACCTATATGGATGTCTGATGACACAATACAAGCGATCAGAAACAAACACAAAATAACGAAAGAAAAAGGACCAAAATCTGCTCAATATAAAATTGCAAAAGCAAAATCCAAAAAGCTAGTAAAAAAAAGACAAGATCAAACAAATACATGATGATATTGAAAAGCTAAGTTCTCTTCCACTTCACAAACAATACCATGCTGCCCTCAAAATGCTAAAAACAACACCTACAAATATCAACTGGGGAATCAAGGACCAAAATGGTAACCTTCTAGCCAGTAAAGATGAAATACTCGAAAGATGGGCAAAATTCTATGAAGAACTTTATGCAGATGACTCCAATGCTCCTCCTGTTGATGACTCTTCAGAAGATGAAATTCCTCCAATTCTGAAAAATGAAATCGAAGCTGCCATAAATGCTACGAAAGACGGAAAAAGCCCCAGTCTTGATAAAATCTCTGAATTCTTGAAGGCTGGAGGCGAACCACTAACGAAAGCTCTCTTACACCTCTGCAACCAAATAATAACCACAGGAAAGGTAAAACAAGCATTTAAAGAAGCTCTCATAGTTGTCCTCTACAAAAAGAACAGTCGTCTTGAATGCAATAATTATCATCCAATAAGCTTGTTAAGCCATATATACAAGGTATTTATTACTATCATTGCTACAAGAATCAAAAATGACTTGTATGCATCCTTCTCCCCTACTCAAGCTGCGTACCAATCTGGAAGAGGAAGCATAGAACAGATTTTTGCTCTTGAGAAAATAATAGAAAAATCCATTGAATTCAACAGACCATTATATATATGCTTCATAGACTTCACCAAAGCATGCGACAGTGTAAAGCTTCCCTGTCTGTGGAAATTTCTTGAAAGCACCAGAATCAACAAGAGATACATAAACCTACTAAAACTCACCTACGATAATTCAAAAGCCTTCGTCAAGACTGATATTGGGACGTCCAGATCTGTCAATATCCTAAAAGGAGTGAAACAAGGAGATGTACTTTCACCTATGCTCTTCTGCATTGTAATCGCTGCAATACTCTCTAAAACTGAAGATGAATGTCAATCTGGCTTCTCAATAGGCGGACACCCCCTCTCCAACCTCAGCTACGCGGATGATATTTCTGTAACAATTGAATCCAGTCAGCACTTGCAATCTTTCGTTGACTCTCTCGCTAAACATGCTGCAGAAACCGGACTCTCTATCAGCGTATCAAAAACAGAATGCATGACAACGGAAAAATCTAATCCAGACGTCAACCTTACAATATACGGCAAGCCATTAAAGCAAACTTCTGAATTCATCTACCTGGGACACAAAATCTCTTCAAAAAATGACGGAATGATAGCTGTGAACCATAGAATCGGACTTGGTTGGGCTGCTTTTAAAAAGAACAAAATTGCACTTACGTCGAAACGGATCACATACCACATAAAATCAAGCATCTACAACACTTGTGTTCTTCCAGTAGTTTTATATGGGCTAGAATGAGTCAACTGGACTTCTGCTGCACTACAAAAACTGGAAGTCTTTCAAAATCATGTAATGCGACTTATGACCAACAGCATAGCCTCCAAATCTTTGGCATCTTAAAAAAACATTGCACGGATGGTTAATGCATTTTCTGTTTGATTCAATGGCTTGAAAGAAATTTCAAATACTTTGCTATAATCCTATATGTAAGCAGGAATGATATCTTGATTATTTTCAGAATTACAGCGTCTTCTTTGCTTGGCCCAGTTTTGAGAATGTGACGTCATCAAATTGCTAAATCGTAAACAAGAAAAGCTGCAAATGTCTGCTTACTGCCATGTTGTAGACCTTCATAAAGTATGGTTTTCTTGAATATTATACCGTTTTTCATATTTCAATTTAGGATCTACGATTATTTTAATTTTTTTCAAAACTTTTCACGAGTTCTTTCAATGAAAAGAAAACCGCTGTAATTCTGAAAATAATCAAGATATTATAAATGCTGCATTAGGATTATAGCAACGTACCTGAAGTTCCTTTCAAGCCATAAAATCAAAAGAAAGATGCATTAACCATCCATGCAATGTTTTTAAAGATTTGGAGGCTATGCTGTGACCAACAACAGGCTGTCAGACCATGTCAAAATTGAAAATCTAAGACAGATAACCCATTTACCACCAATCACCTCTGTCATCAAAAGTAAAATACTCAAACTGTTTGGCCACACTAAACGAATGGATTGTAGCGTCAGCAAGATCCGTTTGGAAGGCATGATTAATAGAAAGAGAAATAGGGGTCGGCAACCTAAAAGATGGCGAGATAACATCACAGCATGGACAGGCCTTGATATAATTTCCCTGAACACTGTAGTGAAAGATTGAGAACTGTGGAAACAACTATCTCATGTTAGTGCGCATTCTGCCGCAGGCGGAGATAGCCGTTAATGATTGATGCAACAAAGAAGGATCAATGTGGATCTCAATACTCTGTTTACTATGTCCAAAGCTGAAATACCACAGATCAAAACGATCTAAGGAACAATTTAGGCCACAAAGGTGTGAAAAAATCCATTAAAAACAGGGGATGAATTTTGAGCACAGGTCAAACTTTAAATTTGCAGTGAATAAGATTTCGATCATTTTAGTTGGACTTAGTTTTTGTCGTTGATAATCTGTTGGAGTGGCAATTGAAGACAATGAACATTTCTCCTGCACTGCCAAAGGTTTGACTTGATGCACAGAGATCTCTTACGGAAACTCTCAGACATCCCAGGCTTAGACATCACAAAGCTTAATGCCAAAACATTGTGTAAGCTGCTTCTTTATGGAAACCCGCACTTTAACGTACTTGACAACAGAGTTATCCTTGAAGCAACAATTTCATTCATCGAATCGACCAAAAGGCTAAAGTGATATACATACATACTGAAACTGCAGCCCCACCCAGACCCCTTTTGATTTGGTTTTGTCACCTTTTAGTTCATATTTGCGTTGCTGTTTTTTTCACTAAGTTGACGACAGTCTGCCGCGCAGAGGATTGCGTGGTAAGGAATTAGGTAGAATAGGTTTAAATGAATGTCTGTGATAACGATCAGCTCTCATTTGTTTCAAATGCCGATATTGAAGGTGACATACGTTTTGTCGAGCACTGACTGACCGTTGCAGCCAATCAGACGCGTGACAGACTGCCTTTAAAAACGTTGCATAATTTTAAATATCTTCCATTTGCCTTTTGTTGTATTGTTTATTGCTATCATTGTTGACTTGTACTTTGTTGT
>REGM01000353.1:0-69856 GCA_004194415.1 Aurelia aurita
AATCTTTGTTTATAATTTGCTCTTTCTTGTAAATCTTGATTCAAAAAGCGGTCCTCAATAAATTTTGATAAATTGTGCAATTCAGCTTCATTAGAAATCAAGAAACTCCGCAAGAAACTTTTACTTCAGAATTGGAACCCACGTTAAGAAACTCTACTACAAAAATCAGAGCCAAATTTCTTATAAAAAAATGTATTTTGGCAATTTTTCGAACACATCTCAGTAGTACCTGTTCATTAGGACTTAGAAAATTCTCATACCGACTTGCTATTCGATATTTTCAACTGCCTTCATTGGTGTTCTGTTGTTTTCATTGGTGTTCATTGGTGTTCCATTGGTGTGGTTTTATAGACTAGATCTGTGACGCAGGCTACGGTGATAGAAGCAAAGTGGATTAAAGTCCGTCTCAAATTAGATGTCACGTGAGATTTGCGATAACGTAAAATTACCCATTCAAAACACTTCAATTGTTGTTATTCGCGGGTATTTTCACGTGAAATCTTATTTGAGACAAACTATAGTTAAAGCTATATCAGGAATCATCAAATTTTCATGACTCTTTACATGGAGATGTTATTGTCTCCTGTAAAGCAAACCAACCAGGAGGGACCAACCATCAACAGATTGGAAATTTTTAATCATCTAGTAGGTCGAAGGATTGCAGAGAGCTATTCGTTCCCATTAAAGTCGTAACACAAATCTCATCGTTGTGCGACAAGAAGGAGGATAGTTGAATAGAACAGTCAGAAGGGAAGCTAGAAAGTTGGAGTAGGAAAGTTGAAAAACTTGTCAATAATAAAAAATTAACCGAGTGACGTAATAAGCGAAACTTTTTTCAAAAATCATCAAATTGGATTATGCTATGAATCTTGAAATTTCTCTTTGCAGATTTGAGTAAAGGTCCAAATAGCATCAGTAATGATTCATGAAATTATAGCCCAAAGAACATTATTTTGAGCAACAGCGTTTCACAAAATACCTTTTTTTTGTTAAAATGCTATCTCTTATGACTTCATATGAAAGTTAGAGTTCTACATGATATAAGGGCTTTATCAGGGGCGTAAGCGACCAAGTTAAGTGGTGCTGTAGTATAGAAACTCAATTTGATAACAATTTCTCGTGAATTCACAGCATGCTTCAAAACCAGGTCGCTTGTGAAAGCACAATTTCCTACAAATAATAAACGCGGTCATTGACAGAAATGAATAAAAAGACATTTTCAAAATTGGTGTGATCAAATTTTGGTGAGTTTTCAAAAAGTTTCCCTTTTTGGGTCATCTGTTATTCTAGAGACATTGCCTTTTCTTGTAACTGGTCTGTTTCAACCAGCATGCCTTGCACGTGCCATTGGCTGGCTTTTGTTGTCGCCATTTTCATGGGCCATGAAAATGGCGATAACAAAGGCCAACCAAGAGATGGCACGTGCAAGGCATGCTGATTGAAACAGACCCTTTAAAACTTGACCAAAGATTATAAAAACTTTGCTTGTAGGCCTACATAGGAACGGAAAGCCAAAAGGGTTGCCTGAAACTGAATATCGGAATGAGGCTGAATAAAAACAGTTTCTTGTGAATTTAAATATTTTCACCGAACAGACACAAAAAGTTTAGCCAAGAAGTACTTTGAATTGTGAAACTCTTAAAATCTACAATCTACAAAATTTGCACTCAATAAATAACAGCTTTCAGAATAATTTAGATTCGAGGAAGGGGTACAAATTTTAAATTTTGAATAGACATTTTTCAAAGATGGTTTTGAAGATAGCTGAAAACATAACTGTGCATAAAGAAAGCTCCCTATTCAGCTACTGTTCACAATATGAAAAGTCTGACAATAAACGAAAGGAATGGTTTACAAGTCTCTCCACGGATTAGCTCCTGAATATATGCAGCTAATGTTTACAAAATTATCCGAAAATAATTCACGGTCCCTCCGTAATACCGACACGGACCGGCTAGTGTAAAACGCAGGTCATGCAGGTTAATAAAACGCGGGTTAAATCGTGCGGGTCGAAACTAGCGGCCATGGGCATACTGGCTGTAGGCTTACAGCCTATTGATGTTGCAAGTACGATATTCCCTGATTAGATAATTACGTTGCGTTGCGTAAACCACTGCTTTTTCAAATGGTTCCAAAGATATGTGTTATCGCATGAAAATTTCCAAAGAATACGTTTCTTCTAAAGGTTTCTAATCGTCATAAAGTGCCGAAGGAAGTATTGATGATGCTTTTGATTTGGGGAGTTTTGAATGTGATTTCTGCAAAGCTTTTAGCCCTTTTAACAAAAATAAATCAATTTTATAATCAAGAGCTTTAAAAAGCTAAGAAACTCATCAGGATTTGTAGCCAAAATGGCCTAAAATATGCAATATGCATCCAATGCTGAGCTTGGTAGCCAGTTTCTTAAATCTTAGGCCATTTTTGCTACCAAAAGTTTCCTATGAGTTTCCTAGATTTTTAAAGCTCTGGATATAGAAATGATTTTTGTTTTTGTTAAAAGGGCTAANTACCTCCCCGGAGGAGCATGGTTCTATCTTTTCAAGCAATGCAACGCTGTGACTCCTGTTGTTACCTGGGGTCACGTGGGGCGAGGGCGGATATGCAGGCTTTGTATGCTGCACTTCCTCATTCCGTTATCGTGATCCACGTGTAGCTGTATTTTCGCTATTGCTGCTTATTTGTTGCAAGTTTGTGCTTATTTTCCTGAAAAATACTTGACTGCATCCTCTTGGATCAAGGTTGTATATATATATATATTTTTTATTTCTCTGGAAACCGCTGACAGTTTTGGCGTTTTGCGTTATGGAACGAGAAAAGCAAAACCCGGAAACCACACCTGCACGCAATGATGATGCGATGAGTAAAGCAGAAGCTTTGCAACGTTAAAAAATTTTTGTGCAGGAGATTATGCCTCTTTTGCAGTCAAGAGGGTCAATAGGGCAAGCACAGCAAGTTGTGATGACGGCCATAAGCGCGTCGAGCGTAGAAACCTTTAGAAGAAACGTATTCTTTGGAAATTTTCATGCGATAACGCATATATTTGGAACCATTTGAAAAAGCAGTGGTTTACGCAACGCAACGTAATTATCTAATCAGGGAATATCGTACTTGCAACATCAGTAGGCTGTAAGCCTAAAGCCAGTATGCCCATGGCCGCTAGTCTTGACCCGCGCAATTTAACCCGCATTTTATTAACCTGCATGACCTGCGTTTTACACCAGCCGGACACCGACACGGACCTTAGAATACCGCGCTTTGCAACCTGCAATGGGCAACGTAGCTTCTCATATCGAGGTGACTGTATGGAATAAACTAGATACAGAAATAAAAAATGCCCCTTCTCTGGCTACTTTCAAGAATTTGCTGAAACATTCTTTGAAAAACCAACGGGTATGAAAGTTCTATTTAAACATGAAACATTTCCTTTTCCTAACCATAATAGACTGTTTATTAACTTTTGTTTTTCTTTGTTACTGCATATTGTACATTAATTAGCTTAGGGTTTTAGACAGGGCACATTGTAAATCAGTTATTATTATATCCCTGAATGTATTACCGTGTATAAATGATTAAAAACCAAATCAAAAATCAAATCAAAGACGTAAAAAATTATGTTTATACCCAGTCGTACCCACTTGCAAAACATTAACTTACGCTGCTTCTTGGCTCATTTCAAAACCTACTCTCGTGTCCGGAATAGACGTCTCTCCCGCCTATTAATGTTTTGAAAAAATGCACCCAGGACACCTTTATTCCGTTTATCAATTTCGAGCTTCTTGAAATTTGAAACTTGTGAAATTATGTTTCCTGAAATATGCCTCGAACTTTGTCCTTTGGAATAGTTTTTTGTGATTGTTTTTCATATTCTTTGCAGTCAAAATAACTTGTGCTGTTCATATGATTATATAATTGTTAATAGACGATTCCAGAAAAGATGGCGTCGGGGGGCATTTGACCAAGATGCATTGCGTTCTATAATGGAATCAACAGTGATTCTATAGAAATTCGATCATCAAACGCAATGCATCTTGGTCAAATGCCACTCGACGCCATCTTTTCCGGAATCGTCTATTACGATTCAGGAAATTTTCCACCCACCTCGTTTATTTCAGATACCCCGTTTATTTTAGATACCCCGTCAGATGTTTCAGACTGCAAACAACAGAGGTACATTTAGTAACAATAGAATCAGTTGCTTTTAATTGACGCACCATTAAAAGCCATTAGCGATCGCAGACAAAGGGAATTCTCTCAAGAAATAAATCAAAATAAACAAATAAACAAATAAATAAACAATAAACAAATAAACAAATAAACAAATAAACAAATAAACAAAAAAATAAAAAAATAAAAAAATAAATAAACAATTGCTTGAAAACAATAAAAAAAAGCTGGGTGACTTCTTGCTTATGACTTTAGCGCTCGGGCTATGACTATGACTTCATACAAAATTACTTTAGCGCTCGGGTTCTCCCACTAAAGATGCCCGGAAGCCTGTATGGCAAACTGTCTCATTGTGCGCACGAAAAATGATTGCCAGGAGAATTCATGAGTTGATATCGAAAGAAGAAGCACAAATCTAAACATCTACCTCACAAATATCATTTATTTAATTCAGAAGCTGAGAATTAAATTTTTTATTTACACCCAAATTACACGAGAACGGTGAACTAGACAAATGACTGTTCAGTTTCCGAATTAGATATATGAAATCCGCTACACAGATGTTTAAATCTATCCTTGTTCTTTCCATATATCACGGCGTCCCTTAAAACTCCTTTTCGCATTCGCTTTCAGTGAATCTTTTACGGCTTCATTTCCTAGATAAGCTATGCTTTACTTTGGTCGTATAGGATACATATCTTTTATATATACCTGTAATAGCATTTAGCCCTTTATTCTATGAAAAAAGTTGAACTGAATTGAATTTTGATTTATTGCTGTGGAGAATTCTCTTTGTCTGCGATCCCTAATCGCTTTGTGAAGCGGCGTGTCAATCAAAAGTAACAATGATGCTATTGTTACCATCTGCCCTTGTAACTTCAAACAGTGTCTGAAGAAAAAACTTCCAGAATGTACAGTAATGATTCCTGTTTTCGATGCTGTCGTTAAATCTTTCACCATCAAAGACTTTCCACAAACAGATGAATTCAAACAGTGAATACACTAGTTCGACTCATTTTGTAAACATGAAGTGCAATGTCTACTTATCAGCTTTTTGTCTCTCGTCACATATCTTTAAAACTTCTTCCAATTTTGATTTAGCAAGCTGCAACCCATTCTCCGCATCATTTTTTATCTACAAAGTGAGAAAATTGATTATTGTCGTAAAAATATCGTTAGGCGAACTGCAAAGAATAAAAAACATATCAAAGAAATTGCAAAGTATACGGCAATAAATACTGGATGACTCAAAAAGAAATTCATGGGTTAGATCGTAATTCATGTCAACTTAAAGGACATCTGTCTCGATCATAATTGGCTGAGATTGTAAGAGGGGATTAAAAATTTCTATGGCAGGATTAACAGAAAACAATTGGAAAGAGTCATGCGAAAAAGTCAAAGAGTCTGGGCTCTAGCTCCTTTCCTTTGTCTAAGATTTGTTCTCTAAACCAATCACCTGCGAGACAGAGCTCCTTTAAGTATGAGCATGAACTTCTGTCCAACGAAAGTCACGAAAGTTTTCCGTCTTAATATACGATTCACCGAAAGGGCAAATTTTCTTCCTTATTAGTAGATAATACATCGAGAAAAAACTCTTGAGCTCGTGCGGACTTGTAGTAGGTTGACACAAAAAAGAGGGAAAATGACGAGAGAGAGGTAAAGAAAAGGAAAAGAGACAACGGGTTAAAAGAAT
The DNA here is from genome assembly GCA_004194415.1 of Aurelia aurita. NCBI lineage: Eukaryota > Metazoa > Cnidaria > Scyphozoa > Semaeostomeae > Ulmaridae > Aurelia > Aurelia aurita. The sequence goes on from REGM01000353.1 coordinate 5,858, forward strand.
TAGGAGAACGTTAGATAAGCCATGTTTACTGTTTTGCAGCTGCACTGAAAGCAGAAGATGAGCGAAGCAAACATTGAATAAACCATTTTGACATTTAGAAAAGGGTCTGGGGAGAGCAATATTTTTCTGGTAAATAGCGGACACAAATCTGGTAAATGGCTGCTTTAACGAATGATAAATTGAGCTCTACACATCTGTTGGTTTTAAATTCACGGCGAAAAATAAAGAAATAATTGCCCAAAATGTACCCAAAAAGATGTCCTATGACCCAAGCCTCGTAACAAAAGAGAGACTCTCTCTCCCAGACCTAGAATTGCTCTCCCCAGACCCTTTTTCTAAATGTCAAAATGGTCTATTGAAAGATATTAATGTTCCGTCTTTTTTATTTCTAGCCAGAAGTTTCCCAAATAATGAGTTTTCAAATAATGTAATGTAAGTTCCGAACTTGGGCTTTTTATAATAATTGTTTTAGATATCTGTTTTTATATTGTGTACCGTACTCTTGATGACTTTTAAATATTTTTATCCACTGTTTTCTTTTGTAATATTTGTATATATATTTTTAACGTTGGAATTAATTAGCTGACTTTTTTATATTAGCTATTATGTGTTGTAATCCAACGACAAATAAATTGATAATAAATAATAAATAATAAGTGACCAACGATTTGCTAAGTGGTATTCACGAAATTTGCCAAAAATATATCCTTCGTGGAGTAAAAATTCTCTGCACATTGTTATTTTTTAACTTTAAAATGCAAAGTTTACATTGTAAAGTTACAAAATAACAGTGTGAAGAAAATTTTTAATCCACGAAGGATATTTTTTAGATAGTCTCGTGAGGACCCGGTTCCTTGGATATCGAGTTAAGGGGCCGTCGAAAATGGATGTTCATATTTTTTAGCGGCATTTGGCCGTTGATACAGGCCATTTTTTAATATACTGAGTGGCGGGGGAATTGCCCCACCAGGCCCTAAGACCTCCTCCTCCACTAACGACCAAACTACTACATTTGCCCCAAATGTCTAGGGCACTGTGGGCCCTTTCAAAAGATAAATGTACCGGTTATCCCAAAATGTTGGTGAGACGAACGTTTACGAACCCCCTTACCATTTCTGGTGGTATGTGAGTGTGGGCCTTTTTGAAAAATGCCCCACCACTCAAAAATACCCTGCGTTAATGGGGGAGGGGGTTAGGTGTTGGGCCGCAAAGAAAGGAGGAAAATCTCCATACCGAAATTTTTACTTTAGAATTTAATGCGATGTTTGTTTATCACAATTTCAATACCTTTGTCATTCTTGTGATTCATGAAGCATCAGCCTCACTTTCAATGCATATTGAGACGACCTAGCGAGACATAGCGGGCTCCCGGTAGCCTGGGCCCAAGCGTTTTTGACCACGCCTTCTACCAATATTTAGGACATGGCCGCTAAGGGGCGAGAGAGGGAGGGGGTCTCAAGTTGACGGCCAAATACCGCTAAAAATATGAAAATCGATTGTCGACGGCCCCTAACATCTCAAAAATTTTGGAAGAATATTTACCCCCATAACGATTGTTTCCCATTCAGATAAGACGAAAAGAACCTGCTATGTTTAACTGTTCTTACCTCGGTCAAATATCCTTCATCTTTAATATCTTTCAAATTAATCATGACATTACAATGTGCACCGAAAACACCAGTTTCAAGGCCTTTGGCACCAACCTGGAAGAAAAATAAGGAACGATTGATATTTTTGTCTTATATTTTATGATATTTCACTGAAAACTGAATTTATTTAGTCCTAAGAGAGGGAAAAGAATAGAGTCTAAAGTACGTTACAATAGAGTCACAGATACAAGCGTGCCAGTGATTTCAAGTTGTTCCTTACACGTAAAATAATGACAGTATAAATAGTTTGTACAGGAGTCTAAAAGTCACACGTCGATAGCTCGTTTGCTGATCAGAAACCCCTCCCCACCCCCCTATAAGGTCTTAGTGTACTGGCATTATTAAGTAGTGCATGATAATTTTATTTGATTTATTTATCGATATTCAATTCGCCATCCAATAATGATAAGCCCTGACAGGCTACTGTATTATACCCGGATAGGCTCAGCAATGTTGCGTTATTTAAATTCAAGAGTTTGTTAAACGATGCATCTTGTAGAATTTATGTTTTGTTTTATTTACCTAATTTACTTGTATGTCATGCACATGTCTTTTCGCAAACTGCTAAACTGACTAGTACTACTGTTATGAAATACTCTTAGAAATAACTGTAATTAGATACTAATAAAACGTAGTTATTCTCGGTTGAAATGAAATGAATTAGAAAATAACAACTAGACATTTGCAAAGTGACCATCGAACATCATTGGACATATTCCATGTCTTTTGGGAATCGGGGATCATAGTTCTTTTCGTTTTGTTGCCAGAATTAAATCATCTACTATGCGTGCACTTGACAAATGTCAAGTGGGGTGGCCAAGTTAATTCAACACACTCTGTTTATGGGCTTACCTGCATATCGGAGATTGTCGCTATGTTACCAACTTTGGCCATTTCAACCATTGCATCCCAGCACTCATTTGCCGTGTGCATAACGCTTAATGGAACTGATATCGCAGTCTTTAGGCCTTTCTGCATTGCAGCATTGCGTCTGGAAAGGAGAAAGTTCTGTCATAATTCATTCTCAGATCCCTTAATCGTGATGTGCCTTCTTCTATGAAGGAAATTTTTGTGAGAGTCAACAACTCTACTGTTCGTTCTCTTAGGAATGCCGATGTCAACCTCAGCTTGCCCTTATTAAAATCGGCAGTGGGGCAGAAATGCTTCTCGTACCGAGGCGCCAAACTTTGGAACAGTCTTGGCACTGAAGTCAGAAATTCCTCTACCTCGACAGCATTAAAAAAGGAGCTGCAAAAATAGAACACCTAAAATTGTTTTAGTTTTTCTTTTGTTTTTTTACGACAATTTGTAATTTAGTTTAGTTATATATAGCATATCTTGTATTTATTGTAAATTAGTATAAGTTTTTAGCATGGCCCCCTGTAAATCAGTTTTCTAACTGAGGGGCTACCATGGGGAAAAAAGATAAAATCAAATCAAATCAAATCAAATCAAATCAAATCAAATCAAATCAAATCAAATCAAATCAAATCAAATCATGAGCGGCGTCATGATTTGCTAAGTGTAATAGACGATCAGGCTAAAGATGGCCTAAGATAAATCGACTAATCAAATCAACTGAAAATCTTTCGGACTAAAATGATCAGCAAAATGCATAAGAGATGGTAGTAAGGATCATACTTTTCTTCTTCCTCGGGTGTCTTATGTGACATCTTTAGTGCAACCTGGATGTAGTAAGAATAGATATATTATATCAGTACAGCAAAGGTTAAATTGCATGCGAAAATACAGGGTGTGCTCAAAATAGTTGTCCCCCATTTGTGCGGTTGCTGTGGAGGAGCTGTAGCTTTTATTGTCCCGTGTTTGGTACGGTTGCATAGGTTGGGCTTCAACTTAGAGTTTGAGACCTTGTTTTAGCCAATCGCACAAGAGGTTGCTAAATTATGGCGCAAGAAAGTCGAACAAGTGAAAACTTAAAAAAACAGCACTTTCTTTGTTCTCCAAAAATGTCAAAATCAAGTAAATATTTCAAGAAAAGGTTCTAGCGTTTTATTTGAATTCTTTGTGCATTTTGCAATAGGTTAATGGTGTTTTGTTATCAGTAAACAATACAATTAACTCTTTATCAACTCTAGAATAAATTCGAATACAGCTCTAGAACCCTGTACATCTTATTCAAATCGGCCACGCAGTTGTGAGCTTTTGGGTGGTTTCATACCGAGTGAGTCAGAAGAAGCTTCAAAATTTAAACATTGCCAAAATTTGGTTTTGCTACTAATCTTTATTTCTTCGCTTTATTCACCTATTTGAAAGGTCAACTCATTTTAGCAATAACAATAACTATGCTGCTGCCGGCAAATATTTGAAATTATAAAAACCATATTTTGAGTTATCGATAGGTTTTATAAGTAGGATTTTCAAAATTTGGGCGATTTTTCAAATGCTGAGAGTTTCTTTCAACTCACTCGGTAAGGGGATGGTCTCTGTGCAAGTGCTTGGAAAGTACTTGAAATGTTAGATGAAAATAAGAATTGAAATGATAAAAATTGTTTATACCATATATTCCTTAAAAGCATTTGTGTCAGCATCAACCATAGGTACCAGATCAAGCATTGTCTTTTGTAATGGAGGAATCAATTTTCGCATGGCTGAATCCAATTTCTCGAATTTTCTGTTCCCATAAGACATCCAGCCAACCATTAAGCCAAGTGCTGATCCCTGAAGTGAAAGTATTCTTCGTTATTAATACAGAAGTAATACACGTGGTATATACAGGGTTCCCAAAAATATGATATCTAAACTATTCCATGTTTACTGAGGGCTGAGATTTTAAATATTACTTTCATCCCCAAACCAGAGATTTTAGCTGAATAGCCTAAGAAACCAGCATAAACAGCTGAAGCGTAGGTAGACTTCATTAATGAACTTCGTGTTTGGTAGGAAACTTTTGTAAAATTATAGAGCTTAGAGAGACACATAAGAACGCAGCACCTTACGATACAAGAGATCGCAAGTGCGTGTTTGATGTATGTATGATCTTATTTTAATTCAAAAAATTAAATACAATAGTTTCTAATTATAACTAAAAAGAAACTAATCTATTTTGAATATTTAAGCTACTTTTTTTAATAATTATATACACTAAATTTAAATAAAAATATTGAGATACCTTCATTACCCCCCGACCCCCCCTCCCCCCTCCAAAACCCCTTCTTAAATATGCCGGATTATAATTGGCTTTAAACGGTGAGTTAGTTCTGCGATTCGCCATATCTGCATGCATTTCAAGATCATTTCATTCCGTACCATTGTTTTATCAGACGTTTAAAAAATTGTGAAGTTTACTGCGGATTTTATCTCGTTTGGAAGACGGTTCCACACTTTTGGTCCTAACGATCTGAGGCTTTTTAATGCCAAATTTAACTTGATTTGGTCTATGATGATGCAGGTCATATGGATTTCTCTGGGAGCGTGTTGATCTTGAAGATGATTTGAAATGAAATAATCAAAGGCTACGTTACCATAGCAGCTATTGCAGCCGAGGCCGAGCCTCCACCAGGTGCTGAGCTTCTGCTTCCTAATGCAAATATGAATTGTCGCAAACTGGAAGATGCTAGTGGGCCGTCTTTGAGTGTTCCTACCATGTACCTGAAATGATTAGAAAAACAGGACAAATGTGTGAAATTTTTAAAAACCAAGATATCTCGTACATTAACTCCTCAAGGAATAATCGGCTGATAAATGGTGAGGGCCATTTTAGGGCATGTAATGTAAACTAGGGAGCTACATGGCATACTTAGAGCGGCGCTCCCTGATTTAGAGTATGGAGATCTACCTCTCATTTAGATGGACCTTTGTCGCGAAAGTTCTCGAAACATGGACCCTCTTTTGGCGAATGTTTCTTGCACATGGTAATTTTTGACTGAAATAATTAAAAAGTCCGTAAAACGGTTATTTTTCTCCAATGTTTAAATCTGACTGGCAAACGAGCACCGTTATAAAATAAAAAGAGTTGCACATTTAAAGGAAGGCAGGATTATTGAAAGCCAGAGTTGAAGAGAAAAATGTGAGCATTTAAAACGACCAGAGCGGGATTCGAACCCGTGACCACGGACTATGTGTTGAGTTTAAATAAAAACAAGGTAAATCAGAAACTCACTCTATTATCCTCTGCTCTGGAATAAATGGTTTTATTGAAGACAATCCAAGCCTTTGGATAGCCTGAAAAAGGAATGCAGTCCTCATCTAGGTATTCTCGAAAGAAGATTTTATTAAGTGGAGAACGGTGCTTGCAAAAAGTACATAAACCTCTTGGTTACTTTGCTGACTATCTCATATTGTTTATTCTTGCTTCCGATTTTGTCGCTCCATCTCTTTGTGACAGTTCTGTAACAAAGACTACGAATGGCATATGCATTGCAACAGGTTTTTCTTAGAGAAAAAGATGCTTTTTGTCATTGATTTGGATAGAATTGTAGGTATGATGGGATATGAAATATGATCAGCTATAGTTACTTACCAACCTAACTTTTTGTTTCTCATCCATGATAAATAGGTTTTCTTTCTCAATGTAATAATCAGCTGCCATCAGCATTGATTTCAAAGGCACCAAGCCAACAACTTCAGAGCCACATACACCAATGTTGATTTCCTACAAGTTGTATACTACCATATTACAGGAATATGTTTGGTCAAACAACAGTTATGATACATAGCATGTCATTCTGGGTAGAACGTTCTTGAGAAGGTTAAAACATGTCCAGTTTTGCAAAATAAAAAAAGGCACACAAGGTAAACGGTCTTCTTTACTGACTATTCATCCAGACGGCATGATGTCACAGCAGCGTTGAAAGCGCGACACCATCTGGTTTTGGAGTAAATCTTCAAGAAATTTCTATAGGTTTCTATAGGAAATTTGCAAAAGTTGCATAAAATTGCTCTTATATTCTACCTCGCAATAGTGAGAAGGGAAAGGATAAATAGCAATTGTCAGTCAAAGCAAAACCAATGAAACAATTGCATGAACATGCTCTCCTTGAAAGCATACCATAAATTTAGTCCAAGAAGCTGTGAGAAACTTTGTGATCATTTTGTAAACAGCGCCACAAACTCCATCAGTTGTATAAGTTGGTCGTTGCTTCTTTGAGGTCAACCTTCCTTTTCGATGTTCACCTATCTATCCGCGAAAGTTTCCAAATGATTTGATCAGCTTCCAAGCTTTTAGAATTGGTTTATTTTAGTAGATAAACAAGATACTTTCAAAATCCCAGTGCGACGTTATGTTTTGTAACGGCTTCATTTACCAAGTGTGATTTTCGAGCACGAATTGATAAAGATATGTGACATGTCGTCTGAATGAATGTAAACGACTTTAATGGGTTTCCGACTTTTCAAATATCATTTAATGTTAATGTTCTCAGTTTTTATCTTTCTTATCTCATCTGATCATTGGCTGTGACTCACACCCCATCAAGGTGTCCAACAAATGTTTTCGTTTCTCTCATCAATGACCATTTTAACCTTGACAAATTTTAGAATTAGCTATTTAAATTCTAACATTGATAGATGTTTTAGCTATTCTACAACAGAGACTGGAATCGAGTGATATTTTTATACATTTTGCAGAAATCTAACGAATTTTTGATTGTGGTTTTAACGCCGCTCAATCGAATCTTTCGAATAAAAATTTGCAAAATTATCGCTCAATCCAGAATCTTTTATAGAATTGCTAGCACAGAATTACATTTCGGATGGTCTAGATTTTAACCATATCAACAGCTCTGTTAGATTGAGTTCCAATTTTTTCCTTGGTGGCAGTACTCCTTTATTTCTGGTTTAGAATTTTTAAGACCACAATTCTAGATCCAATTGTAATAACATTAACTGATGAAATACCCCGAAGAAATACCTCTAAATCTTTCTTTGCTTCTTCAAAAGCAGTGTGAATCGCAGTTTCTTCAAAGTCCAGAAGATTTAATGATATTTGCGCAAGATTGGCTTCCTCAAGATACCAACCAAGGCCTTGGACTTTCTTCAGTCTTCCAGGCTGTTAAAAGAGAAGACCGTTTATGTAAATATCTATTTGGAATCTCTATTTGGAACAAAGGTGACAGTGCCGTCTCTGACGCTAGAGTCAAGATAATGCAATGAAAAATTTGCCAAAAACAATTAAAGTGCAACTATCGTTTATCTCTTGATACAAAAAGTTTATGATAAATAAATTAGTTTATAGCTTAGAGTATCATCGCCAAACTACCGGGTGTCCCAAAAATAAGTATACAGATTTGGTCAATCCTAACGATCAGAATTTAGCATGAATCAATCCGAAATCATTTTTAAAACATTACTCGATAGTTAACTTGAACATAGATACCTTGTTTGTCGACATTGGTGCTTTGAGTGTAGAGATATAAATCTTCAAAGGACAAATTTGCCCCCACCTCCAAACCAGAGCTTTGGCGTTTTGGCCTAAGCAAATTCTTAAAGCACAGTGAATAAGTCAACAATAAACTTGGAAAAATTTGAATCAGGAGGAGAAAACTTAAAAACTGCACAACAAATGCGTTTCAAAAAATATAATTTACGTGACGCTTATCCTCAAGGGAGCTCTGAAGTAAACTTTATTCATTTTAAGTGAAACAAATTGTGGATATTGCTTAGGCCAAAACGCTAAAGCTCTGGTTTGGAGGTGGAGGCAAATTTGTCCTTTGAAGATTTATATCTCTACTCTCAAAGCACTAATGTCAACAAACAAGGTATCTATGTTCAAGTTAACTATCGAGTAATGTTTTAAAAATGATTTCGGATTGATTCATGCTAAACTCTGATCGTTAGGGTTGACCAAATCTGTATACTTNCTCTATTCTTCATTCTCTTTATTCTTTGTTATCATTTACTGTCTTGTTTTTTTTCTACTAATAACCGAGATGAAATGTAAAATAAACTTTCTACTTGCTGCAATTTTATAACTAAAACTTTCCTAAATATAATCAATGCAATGTGAGGCATACCAGTCTCTTACTAAGGGTGTTTCCCAAAGATCTAAAGGGTGTGGTCTTGCAGACATTTTCCGGGGGCTAGCCCCTGGACCCCCTCTTGGTTCTCTTCACTCGTGTCAGCCCTCCCACTTTCAAAACGCGCCACAGGCCCTGTAAGGAAAGGCGAAAAATCATCCTCAAAGACTGTAAATCTAATTCAAATTTATACAACATGTAAAGGAGAACATGCAAAAAGCCAAACAATGAAGTCCATCAGGAATTGTTGTTACCGTACCTTATCAGCACCTCTGCCATTTTCTCTCAAATTCAAAGCCACTCGGTGAGCCTGTTCTTTTGTCCCCAATACATTGATATTGTATGCAATAAGATATTTTCGTGCCCCAGCAATTGTAGCACCCCAAGATGGGATGAATTCTGTGGGTCCATAATCTGGTTTCCACTCCTCCTTTTTTATCTGAAAATAACACAAGATGAATTTCATCCTTGTTGTTTTGAGAATAGAAGAAACAAAACATTTTTAAAGGGAACAAAATATTTAAAGTTACCTTATGAATGCGTTCTTGTGTAGGTAAGCTGCTACGTAAGTTACTTGTTGCAAAAATGTTCATAAGGTTCATAAACAATTCCTTAATTTTTTGTAGAGTCATAGAAAATTGATTTACAGAAACCAAAGTACGCAAGGAGTACATAAACAAAGTTTCATGATACCTGAATACAGAAACGTTTGTCCATTTTGAGTCAAAAAATTTAGAGTAGAAATCATTTTGTATCAAATTGCAATTACATTCAGCATAGAAATGGCAGTAGTTTAGTACCTTTTCTGAAAGGCCTTCATACTCTCCAGAACGTATTTGTGGAACAGCTCTTCTGTAATCCTCTTTTGCAGCAAAACCATACATGTACACTATGATGAAAGATTAAAGATGAAAGGTGAAAACTTATTCATGTAAAGACATTCTTTTCAGCCCGTGCTGAGTTCAACACGTGCTGAGTTTCAACTCGGCTGACGGTGTAAGCCTTCATCGCGTTTACATGAAGGAGGGCAAGTTAAAACTCAACACGGGCTGAACTCAACTCACCTACTCAGCCCGTGCTGACATTTCAGCACAGGTTGAGATTAGAGCTTATGTAAACGCAAATAATTTCAGCTCGGGGCGTGTTGAAATCAAATATTAGAATGTGAACAAAGGAGATCGAATCTATTTCCAGAATCAATCAACTTTTGAATGGGGCTCGCATTCCTGCTTCTATTGTTTGCAACCGCAGTCATATCATGTGACGTATCTCAGCCAGGGGTGGCGCCAGGGGAGGGCTAGGGGGGGCTACAGCCCCCCGTCGGAAGCTTCTAGCCCCCCCGTCGGAGGAAATTTTGGGTTATTGTCGGAGGAAATTTGGCAAAATGACGTACGAAAACAGCATTTTTTGCCCTTTTAGCCCCCCTGTCGGAAGTTCCAGCCCCTCCGTCGGAAGATTCCTGGCGCCACCCCTGATCTCAGCCCGTGTTGAGACATCATGTAAACGCAAAGAAAAATAAGCAAGAATGCTGTCTAAACTCAGCCCATGTTGGCTGAAATTTCTCATGTAAAGGGCCTCTCAGTCTAGCACTTAGCAGTCAAGTTATGTATTGTAGGACGTTGTTGAAAGTCCACTGAAAGCATATATTGAAATTCCCCCTGTAGATGTCTGCAAATTTGCCTGGATTCTGGTTCTGATAATTTGATTGGCAGTGTTACATTGAGCACTCACAAAGGATAACTGTCATGTGAATTGAAAAAAATTTCGCAAACTCCATTGTTGGTGATAGCAATTGGATTATTGAAAAGAAAATGCAGTATTTTCGGACAATAATACCCGTATTTAATAACCTTTACTTGCTGGGACAAATGAGTGTTAAGAGGTAATTTTGGCTTCAATTAATCTTTACCTGGAATCTCAAGTTCCTCAGCAGCTCTTCTACCAAAGAGATGTGCACATTCAATGCAATCATCCATAGTAGCATTTGCAACAGGAATAAATGGACAAACATCCAATGCACCTAATCGTGGATGCTCTCCTGCAGATAGAAATGACAAAATTGGTGGATATCTTCATATAAAATCTCTACACATTGGAAAATTTGTTATTCAGTCCACATGCCATTTNATTGAAAAGAAAATGCAGTATTTTCGGACAATAATACCCGTATTTAATAACCTTTACTTGCTGGGACAAATGAGTGTTAAGAGGTAATTTTGGCTTCAATTAATCTTACCTGGAATCTCAAGTTCCTCAGCAGCTCTTCTACCAAAGAGATGTGCACATTCAATGCAATCATCCATAGTAGCATTTGCAACAGGAATAAATGGACAAACATCCAATGCACCTAATCGTGGATGCTCTCCTGCAGATAGAAATGACAAAATTGGTGGATATCTTCATATAAAATCTCTACGCATTGGCATATTGTTATTCAGTCCACATGCCATTTGATGTTTGTGACACAACATGAACCAAATTGGGACACACATGAAATTGTCTAAGGTACTAGCGGCACTCCAAACCCTGCGTGGCATCTGTATGTACTGCTAGATACCAAAAAGATTCCTAGATTCTGTTTCACCTCTTGTACAAAAAAACGAAACCGACTACAACATAGCCACTGACTTTTTCACATCCTGTTTCCCTACAAGACTGATGCATTTAATTTGTATTGTGGTTAGAAAGGATTAGATTTAAGACATGTTGATACACAGAGGTCAGTTCTTGACAAGTAACATCCTTTGCTGGGGACAAGTAGCTATCACATAATACTTTTGAGTTGACACAACCAGAGAAATCTAACTGAACATATTGGACGAAGCTGTTAGTGGCATTGCAGTTAGCTTTTGATAACAAATAAAGAGATAATCCTAATACCTTTGTGTGTTCTCATATCAATCAGTCCAATGGCAGCTTTTGCACCATTCAATGCACCATTCACGACAGCCTCTGGAGGTCCTACAAATGTGTAGACTGTTCTGTTGGTTGAACTGCCTGGATCAACATCCAACAATGAACAACCTTGAAGGTGTAAAAATGCAATGATCTGTTATGTTTATTGCTTTTTATAAAAAACAATTGAAGAAAATTGCACATTGCAAACTGGCAAAGATGTATTAATTATTGTACATGTTTGATGATAATTCTTCAATTATTGCACAGCAACAACACCCTGGGTTACAATCAATTTTTATTCCATATGAATTTGTAACCTGTGCTTTCAATACAAGTGTGAGGATGGTAGGAAACAAGAGAGTAAGAAGATCTCTCATAGTCAGTAAAAAATTCCTAGCCGAGTCACTGCCAATGATGACTAAATGATCAATCACAGAGTATTTTGTGCAGTGCACTACAGTTCGCATGATTAATTTTCATGCTTTTGGTGTGAATCTGTGCATTGTTTGTTTTTTCTGCTATATCTTGAGCTGTCTTTTTGTGTTGAAAATCCATCCCCTCCATAGGCAAATCTGCAAAGAAGCTTCTTGGCATTATCAAAATGAGATGATGATGAAACAGGATGAAATGATGGCATCATATTCATGTAATTGTATGTAATGCGAAGAAAAGTAAAACTCATCCTTCGACCCAGGACGAGATTTCAGCACTGGCTGAATTTCTCATTTAAAAGACCTCTTAAACGGCCAATTTTCTGGCTGACGGGAAAGCTGATTTTAGGAGGGAAAGTTACAACTCGTCTGGGCCTAAACTTTTAAAAATTAATGAATTCTAGGCCTAATAAAGGCCTCTTCTAGCTCTACCTAGGTCTAGTCTAGGAAGTCTTTTTTTACATAGACTAATAGGCCCAATTTTTGGAACTGAATGCAAGAAATCATACCATCCGTTGCAGCGATTGCTTGTGCTATGGCATCAATGACATTTTGATCCCTTCCTTCAGAGAAATTTGGGACACATTCAATTATTTTCGCCATTTCTTCTCCTCTTTCTCCCCCAGAGTGAGCCACCAATTAGCAAGTACAACAAGCCAAATGCTTCTTCAAGCAACAACAACAACAACAACAACATGACAACACTGCACAAAAGCGGCCTCGGTTACAGGAGATCGGTCACACCTTCGGCGCTCCCTGGTCACACCCCGTCACATCCCCCAAAATAAAAATGGCAGAACAAAAAATTTGAAAAAGACATCAGTGACAGGCAGTGACAGTATGACAGACATTAGTGATCTGGTTTTAAAACAGAAAGGAAGAAGGCCACGTGCCATTTATTGTCCGTTTCCTTATCATTTATGGATAACATCAAATACAATAGGCTATATTTAGATTGTCCAGACCCCTCACATACCGGTTGACTCAAAAAACTGCCCTCCTGTTCGAAATATTATTGTAGCAAATTTACTTGCGCTATAATCATCAAAATTGATTTTTCTAATAGCTACAAGATTGAATTTTTTTTCATATTTGTTCGGTAATTTTCCAAATTGTAGCTATGTGGTAATATCGAAAGTTGACAAAATTAGTTATGCAGAACATCTAGAAAATGGCCTAAAACGAACGATCAAAGGCATCTCGAAATAAAAAAAACGCAACTTGTCAGTTCTACTATTTTCAATACTAATTTTTTCAGAGCAATAAATAAGACATCAATTTCAGACTCCGTCTCAGTTTATCATTTTATTAGTTATGNATTTACTTGCGCTATAATCATCAAAATTGATTTTTCTAATAGCTACAAGATTGAATTTTTTTTCATATTTGTTCGGTAATTTTCCAAATTGTAGCCCTGTGGTAAAATCGAAAGTTGACAAAATTAGTTATGCAGAACATCCAGAAAATGGCCTAAAACGAACGATCAAAGGCATCTCGAAATAAAAGAAACGCAACTTGTCAGTTCTACTATTTTCAATACTACTTTTTCAGAGCAATAAATAAGACATCAATTTCAGACTCCGTCTCACTTTATCATTTTATTAGTTATGTTAATTCTCAAAAGGATTTCGAATGGATTTCAAAAGACCTGGAAGATTTGATTGTGCGTTTTAGGCCATTTTCCGGCTGTTCTGCAAGATAGATTTTTTAAATCTTTCGAACTTACCAAGGGGACTACTACTTTGAAAATTACCAAAAAAATACAAAAAATACTTCAGTTTTTTAGCTATTAGAAAATTTAATCTCTATGATCATAGCGCAACCAACCTCGTCCCCAGGGTCTTTTGTCGTATTTGGACAAAGGCCCTGGGGACGAGGTTGTAGCGCAACCACTTTTGCTGTAATGATTTTTCAAACAGGGGCACATTTTTCTGAGCCACCCGGTACATGACATGATTTTATAATTCCGTCATTTGTCTTTGAGGTTATTTTCTGCCATAAAAAGGCATTCAAAAAGTTGGCATTACAATTTGGTACTGCACTGTACACCCCTACTTCTGTCTACAGATAAAGGGATGTTTCATATTGGCCATAATCCCAAAGAGGAAAAAAGTCAACCTCGTCCCCAGGGCCTTTTGTCATATTGGGACGGGACGAAAAGAAAAACGTTGCCACGATCGGTCTCCATTTTGGTCTCCATTCTCCATATGCTCCATTCTCCATTTTGCCAAGAGTACACGGTAAGGAGGCTAGTCACGATTCAGAGGCAAGAAAACAATAGGGTAGCCTCGGCTCTGAGATGATGTCACTGATCATTGGTCACTTTTTTATGACGTCACTGAGCAGTGGTCGCTTTTTAATGCGTAATTTCGCAGAGGAAAGAGGAAAAATAGTGGAAAAAAGTACGATTCACCATTCATAACAGCATAATCTTTCACTTTATCATGAATTATACCAACCCCGGAATATTAATTATACCAACCCAAATATTTAAGTCATAAAATACAAAAACTTCTAAATTTCACGCGCAAGAAAGATCGTGACCGGCATGAGTATCAAGAGTTTGCGGTTGATTCGAAAAAGCAGAGTGCAACTGGAGTCTTCCTTATAACAGCTATTGTACGGTTGCAATAATTGACCGGGAACAGAGTTACCAAGCAAAAAAGATATCGTGGTCGTCATTTTTCTTAGAAAATCTAATAACTTATACCTGAACATTTTTACCTTTAAACTTCGAAAAACTTTATATATCAAATTGATTTCATATTCATTAACACTGTTCATCTGAAACGAAAGGATATTAGTGCAAGATATTCTAAAATTTTGGAAAAATATCTAAATTCTAATCTGCAGTCAGTACAATTCTTTTGAAACAGATAACAGATATAACCCATATATGACTGAATAAACTTTCCTTATTTCCATTTTTCCCTGAAAATTAATATGTTTGAATCCAAATTTCCAGATCAAGTTCTGCAGCAATATATTGGCGCGCACACCATTAGAAACAACTTGAGCATTGGTCATACGTGCTAGCCACGCTACAGCACAATACATCTACAGTACAATTTGGGCATGACCGCTATATACAGCCGACTCTGGCTCAAAGCCTAAGTTAAGCTCATCTCACAAAACTATTTTGTGAAAATACTTAATTGAGAACATTTTAAGATCTTCGAAAAAGGCCCTGAAAATTTCAAATCTCGAAGAAATTCCCTGTAATTAACAGAGTTGCAAAACAAACTATCTAATAATATTTGGTAAATATTATTATTAGTGGAGAAGGCCACACTAAATTAAGACCTGCTCTGTTTTCAACGTGAAAGATCAGGCAAATCTTGCGTGTCTCAAAGTACATAAATGTAGGGGCCTCCTTGGAGGGTAAATAAAATTATGAAACTTGATTATGGTGTTGCAAAAAGAGTCCACAGATACAGTTTCTTTCTTTCGTCGTTTCTTTGCGAATTATGGAAATGATCCGAAGTAGTCTCTACTTTAGCTGCTGTCCTTGGACTATATTTTGGTCTCTTCAAACAACAAAAATTTGTATAGATTGAGATTCTACTAAACTCTCTACATTCATTAGTTATATAGCATAATAAACATTGTTTCGAATCAAATACAATTACAACTCTGGTATAACAACATCTAAAAAAACCACTAGTACCAAAATTTTGGATACCTAAATCTAAATACTTGATGATGCAAGACATGAAGTTTCTACTAGCTATGTCTTCTGTGTTAAATTTTACGGTCTTTGCGGGCAAGAAAAGATATTTGCATTGGGCTATCAGCTGAACAATTTTGAAATATTACCTGCAACAATCGAGTGTTTTGTTTCATAAAAAAACTCTTTAAATTTTCCTGCCAAAGAGCAATGTTTCGAATTGTCTTGCAACCATTGGTCATATGTAGACCCATAAGCGTAGGGGAAGATAAAATCTGGGGGGCTGCCCGATAAAATTTCCATTGTTTACCAATTTTTTTTGCCCGACTTAGGGTGGATTTTTGCCCGAAAAGGGCTGATTTTGGTAAATTTTTCCAACGTTGGGGGAGCTGCAGCCCCCCCAGCCCCCTGGCTCCTACGCCTATGTGTAGACCTACCACATGATTCATATGTTTCCGCTTATTTGATATGTTACCGACGCTCCAACGACAACCGAGACAGTGTAGGTCACAGAGAGGTAGCCCAATGCTCCTATTCTATTTACAGATTTACTGTTATTACCAGGTCCCAGCTCTTGGCCGAACCCCAACGAAACTAATAATATTTGATAGTGTCCTTCAACAGACATTGTTTCAGTTCCTTTGTTTAAATCTCACTTTTTCAATGCGCTCGTCTGAAATACAATATCAAAACATATCACCTAGGAATAAAAAGTTAACACGCTTGTTTGGTTACCCCTGATCAATAAAACAGGGGGTAAATCTGAAGAAAGTACCTCTAACCAGCTCATATACATCAATGACGTCACAACAGTTTTGTTTGGAATTGGCAGTGTGAGTACGATAAGCTTTGCATCATGGGAATGTTCTTTCACTAACTCACCAAGACGGATCTGTCGTTGGGTTTTCTTATCCAAAAATTGATCCTCTCCGAGATGTTCCCCTTTTCTAAGTTTTTTGAAAGCCTCGATGCTTTCATCCTTAGGTGGCTTGTTAATTCCTCGGAATTCAACGACGCTTGAAAAATCGATTCGGAACTTTTTAAGCAGGTTAGCCATTCTGATTTGATTCGCTTTGATCTTCTTGTCTGAGGCTGGAGTGAAGATTCTGAGCTTGCATCCTCGCCAATGCGGGCTTAAGGCCAACAGATGAGGGATCAGAATGGTTAGGCCACCGTCATCATACAACCACCATACATCGATAGTACCCTTGTTTTTCTTATGGAAAGCAATAACAATCTCAGGGTTTGCAGTCGGTGGGTTTGCAGTCGGTGCTCTTGCACTCTGTGAGCCACTCTCCTCGCTCTTCTGCTCTCCAGGGAGCTGTGACTCATCCCAGTCTTCCGTGTACCAATCAGGCTCTTGATTTAAAAAGAACTGTTCATCGTCATCTTCGATGTCCTCCGTAATGTCAAATCCATCTTGCATGCGGAGGATAGCAATCCCATAATGCAAATCGAAGGCAGTGTGAAGGACTCCAACATATTCATCAATCTTGGCTTGTGATGCTGCCTGCCATTTTGTCATGTACCCAAGCAACAATGTATTTGGCTTAAGTTTACCCAAACCAACGCATTGCAAGAGTGAAGATACTCCATCGTACAAAGTGCTGCCTGCAAAGAAATAGTCATTATGATAAATGGTTGCTAACAAGATCTCCGCCTTCTGAAATTGAGAAACCAACACATTTCTTACGCCATTAAATCTTTACATTTCGATTCTTCCGCAGTGGTTTATGTATAAAAGACCAAATTATTTCAAATTAATTTAAGACATTTCTGCGAAGCTAATTATTTCAAATTAATTTAAGACATTTCTGCGAAGCTAATACTGGAATATACTGTACAGTACTAAGTTTTGCTCATGTATGGAAGTCTAATAACACCCAACCCCTTCTTTGAGAAACTGAAAGTCCTACTTATTATTATTATTATTATTATTATTATTATTATTATTAATGTCACATGAAGAAGCAAAAGTGACGATGAAATGGTGTGGGGTCTCAAACATGATAGGTGGAAACATTATTTGGCGGGAAAAATGCAAGATAATACACGAAGAAAGGAACAGTGAACATTGAAGGTCTGCCAGACAAACATTTGACGCTGAGACTTTTATCTTGTAGTTCTCGTTGGTCAAAGTATATTAGAAAGTATTATTATTATTATTATTATTATAGCGTCAAGTAAGATTGATCAATCTTGTTTCAAGTTGATAATACGCATAAAAAACAAGAATAGTTTGTTTGAATAGTTTGTTTAATAGTTTGTTTGTTTGTATTATTATTATTATTAGTATTAATAAATTTTTTAAATTTCAATTATTCTCAGCTAATATTGGTCTGCTTTTCAAAGAGCCAGGTACCCAAGCTTATGAGATCCAAGCTTAAGATGACGCTTCTCGATTACAGAAGAAGGTGATAGAAAGTATTGAAATTCAGGGGTAAATATTATTCACAAGGATCCATTCTTTTTCCCAAAAATTCCTTTGCATAATTTTTTGCCTTACCTCTTTCACTACTTGAAGTATCAATAAATATTTGAAATCGAGTCTGGTTAACAGGCTATAAAGCCAGCAAACAATAACTAATAACCAATAAGCAACGAGCTATCTTTCCCCAATGGAATATTGCTGTATTGCGAAGAATATTAACCCCTATTGAAGTTGTGTTCCCTTTCTGTTTTTCTTCTTGCCAAAACATCTTCTTCTGTGACTAGTAAATGCGAAGAATGGTGAAAATAAATACATATAATGTACCATTTGGTAGGCAAACTTGTGATAAAATGATACTATAAAAATGGCAGGTGCAAAAAAGTATAAAAGACTATGTTTCCGAACACTTAGGCTTTTCTAACCTGTGTTTTCACACTCTGTGATGATAACATATCGGGTAAGTCAGAAAAATGTTTAAAGGTTTGAATGAAAGCCTGAAGATCTCAAATCATTTACCACATTCCAATAAACTGATAATACCTGTGTAGCTAACATCAACTTGATAAGAAAAGTTAGTTTGTAGTTTGTCAACATCGGTCTTAACGGTTTCAAGTTACAGGCGCTCCCTGGTTACAAGGGATAATATAAAAATGCCTTATCTCAAAATCCTTCAAAACAGGCCTAAAACGATGCGACTGACTTTGACAAAATTAAAGGGAATCGACACGGTTAAATTGGTCTAACGCTGCATCTATTTTTATCGGTCTAATGAGATAAGTTTTTAAAAGCGAGGTCCAATCATATGGCGTATGATCAATTCTATTTTCAACTCGCGCGTCTTATCGTTGTCGATTCCCTTTAAATTGTTGTATATAAGTTGATTATTAGCTACCAAAAGAAGATCAGTTTGTAGGGATCTAACACATGCCTTCAAGGCTGCAGGCTTTCAAACGTCTAATCATTTCGTTGACTCAACCTGTGGGTTAGAAAGACATAACTGTGCCAAAACGCAGAATCTTTTCGAATTTTTCATCTGCCATTTTTAGCATCATTTTACAATCATATCAGTAATTCACTCACTTTGCACAATTTGATGAAAAGCTTTGATCTTATGTTTCTTCAACCAAACTGCTTCGGTGTTTCGCTTGAAATGGGTTCCATCAGAAACGACAACTTCACCACAAACCATCAACCCAGAGTGTTTCGTAATATGTGACACAAAATGTACCAAATTTGGTCTTGAAGATGGTGACCCTGAAAGCACCAAACATTGAACTCTGAAATTCTTCACGTGTTCGTCAACTTGATCAAGCCGTCTTGTGAATCGAAGTGCTTTCAAATATGTGTAAGCGTTGCCAGATGAACCCCAGTTGATCTGTCATAAAAAGAAATAACCTTAGGTTTAATTAGAATTATTATATGAAAATTTCTAAATCCATCTTCGTTAGGCTTCAGGTTATATCAATTTTTGTTAGCTGTTTTCTATTTGTGCCGCAAAGACGCAGCGTCAAAGTGACTAGAAGTGGAACAAATAGGGAAGAAAATTTTGTATTCGAAGATCGATAGACGATTGCGCTAAAGATGGCATCAAGGAAATTTTTACCATGGTCCTTCGTGTCTCAAAGAATTATAATTGATTTGATTGGACGATTCACCACGAGATGCAAAGGATCATGGTTAAAAAATTCCCTGATGCCATATTTAGCGCAATCGCCTATTGAAGTCTTGACGGAAACTCATTGATAACATTGAGCAACAATTGACTTTCACCATGAATCTCAAACAGCCGTATTTTGCTAAGAACGCAATAAAATGTCTGTTTTGGACCGCAATTACAGATTCTAAATTCAGTGAGTTCAAATGACAGAAAACGGTCGTCACGGTTCGGCTGCGTTCACAAGAAACCGGTACGGTAAGATCGGTGCAAAATTAATCGCTACAGCTTTGAAGCACCATCACGGAATAATAGTCTTGCTGTTGCTACTGGAAAACGATAACAAGGACAAATGCAGAAGTCTAGTCTGTAGTGTCCATGAATACACACGAACTTGTAACCATGACATTTGAGTTGTTTACCGAAAAGACTCGTGCCCAGGACGTTTAGAAAGGCACGCCCTGTTTTTGTAGTTGGGTTGTGATTTACGTGTGTGATAAACAACATGTCTGTTTATTGCTTGCCATTCTATTTTCTGAATAAATACTCGAGAAAGGAGTCCTATATTCTCTTGCTAGTCTGCAATAGAAATAGAGGTTAGGTGGTAAGTTAGGCGGCAAGTTAGCATCGTGATAAGTGCGCTCGCCTTCTGTGCCGAAAGTCGTGGGCTCGAATCACATAGCTGCAGCCTGAGGAAGTACCACCATTGATCCTAAAACGTTCTGTGCACTTCTCTCCTCAGAGAAAAAACTTAAAGTCCTCGGGATGAGAGGGGTAGGGGTGGTCTCCTTGGTTTCAGCAATGGGCCTCTTGTGGGTGCTTTGAGCCCACGATATACTTTAAAAACATAAAAAAAGTTAAGTAACTCACATCTGGTCTTCTGAAGTCCACAAACTTGTACAATCCAGCAACAGCAATAACAGTTATCAACGCTGTCCACCAATTCATAAGGAACATGATTGCAATGCATAGCAAAAATCCAACGAGAGAAGCCCATTTATTGTAGTAGCGGAAGGAAGGTCTCCATCCAGGGGTCTTTGCAAGAGACACATTGAATACAGCGTAATTAATCAGAGCGTAGGCCATCAAGAAGAAATTTGAAATCAGTGGAGCAATTGCATTGAGATCACCAATAGCGATAAAAGCAGCACCGACGAAAAATGTCAACACATATCCTCGGCGAGGCTCATTTTTGTCATCGCCTTTACCGAAAAATTGGATGCCTGGGAAAATGTTGTCGTTGCAAACAGCTTGGAAAACTTTCGGTGCACTGACGAGGCTTGCCAACGCTGAAGAAAGTGTTGCTGCGAAAATGCCAGTTGTCACGATTGGACCCCAGATGGACTGCTTCTCGAGAATCTAAAAGAAATTTTGAGTAAGAAGTTATTAACTCATCAACAAAATTGTTACATGCATAGTTTTGATTTCTTACACTCAATCAGTTTTCCAACAAAAAGGCAAAAACTTCGGTACTCATTTTCTGGTATGACATACACTCATCACATGAGTATCATGTTTCCCTGTGTTCTCTGACTTGAATGATAAGGTTTACCGCACGAAAAAAGGGACTCAGATAATCAGTCTACAGGTAAGACACGTACTTACTTCAATTTTAATTTTGAAATATGGGAAACTGGCATGATCTATCTTGTAATTTAGTTCCATTCCCTCACAGAATCTCTCTAAGAATCTTTACCATTTAATAGAAACTTAAGACAGATTTCAGTGCAAATAAATATTTTTTATTTCTTACACTTAAATGAATGCATTTAACTTACTGATTTTAAGAAAGTGAAAATGTATAAGGGATGAACGAATGAACAGTTTATGAACACTATCTGATACACCAATGAAATAGGGATTTGTTAAAATAAAAGGAAGTAAAAATAAAAATAACGATCTATCAGTCGTCAAAATATGCATGCAAAAAGTTGAATCATGCGAATACTAAAAACAAGTTTCCATTAAAACTGACGAAACTAACAGAAATTTGTTCAATTTTCTGGGGAATTCTCTAAAGTCTCTAATATAAGTATTTAAAGACTCAAAACTCCGTAGAGCCTGGTTTACACTAGGTCGTTGAAGTCGCTGGAGTAGTTGAGGTTGATGGAACAAGCGACCATAACGATACGAAAGACCATTGTAAACTCCTCAATGACCCTGACCACACCAACCACCAACAACTGAGTTTTTGCCGTCCACATCCGGGGGGGGGGGGGAGTCACTTCCATATATACTGGTACGGGGTGTGCCATTTTTTGGGGTGACTTTTTTCAGGCAGTACATAAATTTTAGGGTGTCATTTTTGGTAAGATCGTAAGAAACCATACATTTTGGGGTATCATTTTTGGTATGATCATAAATTTTAGGGTATCATGTTCAAAAATAATTCTTTGGGGTAAACTTTTGAGATTTTTTGCCCATAATATTAAATTTTAAGGTATGCATTTTGCATATCCTGTAAATNAATTTTTAAGGAATTAATTTTGAATATACGATAATTTTGGGGTAATGGTTTTTGAAAAATCTTAAAATTTAGGAGGTAGATTTAACAGAGAAAAATGGCACCCCCAAGTATCTCCCTATTGAAGTTACCCCCCCCCGGGGTCCACATTCAGTCTTTTGGTCTTCTGGGTCTTTCGTCCCAATGACCCTAGTGACTGCAACGAACCTAATGTGAACCAAGCCTAAGTTTTACACTGATTTTGACGGAGGTTGCTTTACTCAGGATTTTGGACATAACGGGGGGAATGACTTAGCCTACGTGTAGCTTTCCTCTCCTTTTCCCTCCTCCGCACTGTAGAGTCTGCACGCAGGCTAGAATAACTGGGCTTAGTTAATTATGGCACTTTTCTCTGTCCTTAGTAAAATGGCAGATAAGTTCTTTTGGGACAACCTGTAGGAAATTGTACAAGACGAACCGGCACAGAGCTAAACAGAGAATATAACACCATGTCATAGAATTTTATTTGCTTTCGCAATGGTCTGTTGAGCGGCTCACACCTTGAAGAACAAAACAAGTAGTGTTACTAAAGCCTGGCTCACATTAGGTCGTTGTAGTCGCTGGGGTCATCGGAGTCGTTGGGAACGAACGACTCAAGAGACCCAAAAGACTGAGTGTGAACGGTGATTCAGCGACCCTGACGACCCAAACAACTGAGTCGTTGGGATAGAAACCCCAGCGACTTTAACGACCTAGTGTGAACCAGGCATAAGAAAAGCTTTACCATACCTGGAAATCATTCATCAATCCATATTTGCACGTTCCAATTGCACAAACAGTTGCATTGATAGCAAGGGACGCGTTTGAAGAGGGGACGATACCAGATGCATCTCTCACCATCGTAGCACCAATCATCCAGCACATCAAGAGGTATGAAATCGAGGTTACCACGATGGCAGTTAACGTTCCTTTTGGGACAGCTGAAGATGCGTCTTTTAGATCACCGGACAGATTCGCACCCGCCAAAATACCGGTAGCAGCCGGGAAGAAGATAGCAAACATCGAGAAGAAGTTATTCCCATCTCGAAAATCAGGAGAAAAGTTCTGTTTGAATACTGTCGAGTTGTAACCGAAGATGCCATAGGCCCTCACTTGTTCTCGGCTGGTGAGTGGACTTGGGTAGATGGTCCCAGCAACTACGCTTAGTATGGCTGCAATAAGAAGGACTAGCAGAAAGACTTGCGTGTAAACAACCCATTCTAGGCCAACAAGAGTGACCATAAACAGCAAAACCAAGGCACATATTCCAACGATCCGAATATCATTATTTACATCGACGATCTTGGTTCCGTAACGTACCATCAGATCTCTGACTGTCTCTGCGAAGCCGACGATGTACATTGCAACAGCCACTGCGTTGGCGATTGAGAATATGATGCCAATAGAACCACCGAATTCAGGGCCAAGACTTCTAGAGATGAGGTAATATGCACCACCTAGAATTGGAACAGATGCATTTCAATGCAGGGAATAAAAGAAGTGGTATTGTGTAACAAGAAAAGAAAACTACTTTTACCTTTAGAATGAGCAATAGGGCACTTTATGACTGTGACTGTACTATGCATACACCACGAGCAATAGCATACTTTTGTGGTGTCCGTTTTCTCTGTGGCTACTGAGCTGCACTTTTGAGGGAAGCTGGGTGGGCGCATAAGTCGTCTGCTGGGTGGGCGCATAAACCAAGAAACCAAGTTTGCTAGCAATTAGGTGTCGTAAAGGTGATCGCAATGTGATATCGGTTTAAAAGCTTTCTTTAGGCCTATTGAAAAGATTGGTCAATGTTTCAACTACAAGAGTCTGCACCCGGGGGGGGGGGGGCACTATGTATATTTTGGGTACTGGGGACGTGCCATCGGGAAGGCTATCGATTCTCACTATTTTGGTATAAGGAACGGTATCGATTTTCACGATTTTGGTATAAGGAACGGTATCGATTTTCGTGATTTTGGTATAAAGTACAAATAAATAGGCCATTTTTGAAAGATGTGGTATAAAGTCGGGTATACTTTTTCGAAAATTTGGTATAAGGTCGGGTATACATTTTCGAAAAATTGGTATAAGGAACGGGTATGTTTTTGGAGCTTCGATGGCACGTCCCCAACCAAAATCTGGTAAAGTGCCCCCCCGGGAGTCTGCACTAAATATTTAGTCTCAAAGAAAGGTAATTCATAACAAACTGAGACGATAGGGCATTGAACTCAAGCAATCCATCCTCAAAAACAAGATACACCAGAAGGTAAAACTGACAAGCCTTTCCTTAGGCCTGAAGAAAACTTGACAAAAATGCGACATTCTGAACGCTATTACGACAACTAAATGTTGACATTGGTTCCATAATCTTGGTCTGCAAATTTCAGGTGCGGCAGTTTGTTTCCCCCTGTGTCAATCTGCCCGGTTTTGCTTGTATCCCTGTGTCCTGCAAATTTGAGTTTCACGAGCACAGGGACACAGGGAGGAACAAAACTGCTGTAGGAACAACAATTACCGCATTTCTTGAAGCCCATGGTTAGACTGTCGTCGATAGATGAAAGCAATAATCTTTGAGATCGGTCTGTTAGATTAATTTCTACCGGGTTAGTCAATAAAAACAATCCCCGTTTGCAAGGTCATTGCTCCCTAGAAGTCAAGGCAATAACCTTGGCAAATATATTATTTAATGTAGAACATCCTCAAATCGATTTTGAAATTTACCTGATTGAAATCGGCCGCTCCGTTGCGAAATTATGACGGATTTTCTCGAGAAAACCCCTTCAGGAAACCTTCAAAACAAGCCTAAAGCCACGACCAAAATGTTCCGAATATTTCTGTTTTACAGCAAGGACTTCGACACGTTTTAGCATGTGCTTTCTTCTAGGGAAGAAGAAGTCATCCGGAATAATGTTTTTATGCCCCCAGAGATGACACTTTCATCTTCCCAAAGGGATAACACGTGCTAAAGCATGTAAAAGCCATCTCTGTAAGACAGAAATATTAGGAAAATTTGGTCGTGATTTTAGGTCTGTTTTGCCCGGGGAGGAAGGGGGTACTTAATATATTTTGCTGACAGGATGTGCACTCCTTTCCGGATATAGTTTTTGCCTCTTTTTTCTAAAGCCGGCTATCAAAAGAAGGCAATTTTTCTAAAGCCAGTTGTCGAAAGGCGTATTTTGTGTATTTTCTTATGGAGTATACTTTCGCCGATTTTTTCTAAAGCCGGGTATCATTTGGAGGGGAAATTGTAAAGCCAGGTCAAAAAATCATTTCTTGGAGTGCACACCCCCGTACTAATTAAAGTCAAGTACCCCCGGGCTGTTTTGAAGGTTTCTTAAAGGGAATTTCTCGAGAAAATCCATCATAATTTCACAACGGAGTGGCTAATTTCGGCTAATTTCAGTCAGGTAAATTTTAAAATGGATTTGAACATGTCTACTAATAAATAATATATTTGGCAATATTATCGTCTTGATATCCAGAGAGCAATGGCCTTTCAAACGGGGATTGTTCTTTGTTACTCACCCTGTACAATTTTACAAAAAGGTGCAAAACTATTTTTACTCACTTGGTACTCTAGAAAAAAAGCTTGATGGGATGTAGCCAATGTGTTACTTACCTCCCTTAACTTCTCCATTCGTGCAAATGGCTGACATTGACAATGACGTCACAACCGTAACAAAAGTTGCTAAGCAAACAATGACCGAGGAGAAACCGATGCCTGCTTGACCCACGATCCATGGCATCCTCAGGAACATAATCACACCCCAAATATTGAGAAGGCATGGGAAGAGGACACCTTTCATCCATCCGATCTTAGTGCCACCGTTTCTTTGTTGGCCAGTGCTTCGTTCGACAATTTCAACGTCGTCATTCTCTTCGCCTTCGCCTCTCTTAGACTTTTCCTGGAATTCGAAGTAGAAGCATCGTGTCTTAATAGCGTATCTGAAACAGTTTAAAATGCGAAAGAAGTTGCAATGCTCGACAATCACACTAAAATCAGCCAAAATTGGATATGATTTTAGATTTCTTTATGTGCGATTGGGTTAGACGTGAAAGAGATAATGATTTCATATGGCCCCATTCACCTCATTTTGAGCAAAAGTGAATTTACAAATTATCTTTTTTTAGGGACAGTACAAAATTTATTTTATAACATGGCCGGTGCAAAACGCAACAGGGCAACTACTTTTGTTGAGCTTATGCAGAACGGGGTCAACACTTTTTATTGGGCAAATAAGTACGGGGCAGTAACATTTTTAGGTGCAGTTTGAAATATAAAATTGTTTATTTTGAAGACAAAATTGCCAATCATGCAAGATGAGAAATGATTGAAGAGATGTGTATAAAATGATGCAGAATGTCCATGTCAATTGTCTGCAAGAACAGTCCATCAGTCACATCTTGTCTTCTTCAAAGTCAATATTTTGTTGACATAGACTTGTAAGAATAAAAATGGATTTTGTAATGGTCATTAGCAAGTTCATCCGTCATACTATAGTACTATATAACATCTAATGCTCACGAATACGGGGCAGATACATTTTTTCAGGAAAAGGTGACGGGGCAGTTGGTTTTTTGCAGTAATTTTATACGGGGTAAGCAGAGTTTGTTGCAAGAATTTTTCTTCTCCACCGGCCATGTAATATAATAAATTTTCCACTGTCCCTTAGCAAAAGAGTTTTCATATGACATTTCATGTCCTACATGACATACGAGCTTTACCAAAGGGAAACTACAGTAAAGTCCCGCCTTTAAGAAACCATTTTATAAGAAACGCAGACCCTGAATTTTTGCTAAAACAATAGGAGAACAATAGACTAATTACTGGAGAACAATAGGCTGATGTCAAAAAGTGGGTTTCTTAAAGGCGGGACTTTACTGTATTTCATTTGACGATCATCCTCGATCATCTCTTGCTAGTATTCCTAAAATCTGGAAGATCACGAAAATACAAAATCTTGCACATTTAAAACCATTTCTAAACATGACAATGCAGAGTGTCCCAAAAAACGCAATCGAACCTAAGATTTGAATAGATGTAATGCATACCAGCTGAAAGCTTAATTTATATTCTTTCCAATGACATACAGATTTGATGCATCAAATGAATCATTTCATTGACATTTTAGAAAGTATGGCCAATTTTGACGCAGGAATTTTTTGCCGTAGAAAGTTAAGAAAATTACAAAGCATATTAAAAAACAATATTTCAGGCCAAGAAGCACTTGAGTTGATACCCTAAGGACAAAAACGTATAAATTCACTCCAAGGCAATACATACATTAAAAATGAAAAAATTGGTTTTCACAAACATTGGTCTTCCCTTATGTAAATTTCCTAGCACTTTACTGCATCTAAATAGGCCATACTTACTATAACGTCAAATAAATGATGACTAATTTCACAATTCTAACTTGCTTTCAGGTGGTATGCATTAAATTGATTCAATGATTATCATTTTGTGAACATTTTTGGTTGACGTTGGGTTGTGTTTTTGCACAGCCTTCATATCTTAACTAAATTCGGCTTTTAAACACAAATGCATGCACACAAAAAATGGATGATCAGTAATTCTGGCGCTTTTTAATGTCGCAGATTTTGGGGGAACGCGGAACTCATCTGGCTATTGACCGAATATCAGGAGTACTACCAAAATCAAGTTTTATTACAATTCGTCTAACAAGCGAATCTTCATTCTGGCATTACCGATAGCAGTATCGGAATCTATCAAAGATCCATTAATTATCATACCACCCAACAATTCTTGCAAGGCGGTTTTTCTCAATGTTTATTTAGATCAAGGAAAAACATAAGAAAAACAAAAAGCACAGTTGATAGATTACAAGATCAGGAATATTCTTGTGGGAGCATATCCTATCCATCCTAAAAGAGGAAACAAACAAAAGCCCAAAAAATAATAATAAATAAATTTTCTGGCAATGTCATAAATAATGTCATTTTTTCAGGAAGGAAATATCAGCGAAATCCTATGAAATTGATGTGGGAGTTAAAATAATATTTTCAAAATCTATCTAATCGCTTGNGTATCGGAATCTATCAAAGATCCATTAATTATCATACCACCCAACAATTCTTGCAAGGCGGTTTTTCTCAATGTTTATTTAGATCAAGGAAAAACATAAGAAAAACAAAAAGCACAGTTGATAGATTACAAGATCAGGAATATTCTTGTGGGAGCATATCCTATCCATCCTAAAAGAGGAAACAAACAAAAGCCCAAAAAATAATAATAAATAAATTTTCTGGCAATGTCATAAATAATGTCATTTTTTCAGGAAGGAAATATCAGCGAAATCCTATGAAATTGATGTGGGAGTTAAAATAATATTTTCAAAATCTATCTAATCGCTTGTTTGTTTGAATACACAAATTTTTTTAAGAAACCGCCTATAAGAAACTCTAGTGGCCTCTCATAGCTATATTGAGTGGTCGCTATAAATAGGCTACGAAAACGCCCACGCACCCATTGTTTCTTCAGCCACACAATGAAACGACACGTGCCTACAGTATCAAATACAATAAACAAAATTTTTAACTAGACCCGGGCCAGCTTTTAACTATGTCGATTCCTTTTAAGCAACTGTACTAGAAGTGATTAGAGGTCAATTCGAGGTTAAGAAACTTTTTAACTTTTGGTTATGAGTAACAAAGTGCTTTAAACAAAAAGTGCATTTCAAACCTACATAATGTTAAAAAATATCATTTTTGTTTATGATAAGGTTCTTTCTTGTAATTCTCTGGGCTCAAAAAGCAATAGTTGCTGTCCGCAATGAATTGTGATAAATTTTGAAATTCTATTTAGAAAAATTAAGAAACTGTACAAGAAACTTTTACTGTAAGAATTCGACCCAAAGTTAAGAAACCGTACTACAAAGTTCAGAGCCAAGTTTTCTATCAAAAAATGAGTGCAAGCCATTTTTATTGAGGACATAGTTCTAAAAGCGAAATGCAAAATTTTTTATAGCGACAAAAATTCCTTGGCATGCATAATATTGCTATATCTAATTTCACGAGGAAAAGTTTCGGTTCGCTATAGGTGAGTCTGACGAGTAGAAGCTGCCACAAGCTTGGGCAAAATTTTCGTGAGGAAACTCTTCCGCGAGAATCAACTGTTGAAATTTCCCATTCCATTATTCCCTGTTCCGGAGAATAGAGCCACGGGAATCGGCGGAAGGATTAGATTAGACGGCACTGCGAAGAAACACTGTAGCGCTGCTCCCAAAAAGTAGATGCATAACAAATGTTTTCAGCTGTGAAGTTTGTATTTTTCATCAAAGTATTGTCAAACAGGCATCATGGCTGGAGCCCCCCCCCCAATAATTTCGAAAACAATGGTGCTACATCACCAGCATAAATTAGATGCATTGTTCTCTATTGTTTTAAGAACAAAAACCTCCCCAATCAGCAACTGTTTCCTACGGCCCTGGAAAAGTGGTCACACTTATCGAATAAATACCCAAGGGTCCGAAAGAAGGAAAGGAGTTAGCAGAGAGAGGTAAGATCAAGGGAGTTTATTGAGCGAGATTGAGCGCTTGGAAGCCTAAGTTGTATCACGCGCACGAGGAAACATATAATTTACTCGCCTAATTTGTGTTTTTTGTGTGTCAAATCTTGCGTGAGCGGCCATGTTGTTTTGAACAACTGACCTTAACCGCCTGCGCATAGTGCTTCGCAGTATACTGGGTTCCATATTCCAGATTCCACGCTACCCGCTCCACCGCAGAGCAGTGGGCACTCCCACAATTGGGGTGCAGGGTTGCTCTGTACTGGTATCTTTGTTACACTGTTGTTATTATTATTTATTATTCTATCTTTTCTTTTTTTCTCTCTCTCGTTATTTTGCGAAGCACTATGCGCAGGCGGTTAAGGTCAGTCATTCAAAACAACATGGCCGCTCACGCAAGATTTGACACACAAAAAACGGTAATACGCCAATATATCAAATCTTGAAATCCCTAACCCTAACCCTGACCCTAAACCGAACGCTAACCCTAACCCTAACCCTAAACCTGAACCTAACCCTAACCCTTCCCCTAACGCCAAAACTAACCCTAACCCTAATTTATTTCAATGTTAACCCTAATTCTAACCCTAATTTATTTCAAGGTTTTGATATATTGGCGTACTCCCCAAAAAACACAAATTATTAGGTGAGTAAGTTATATGTTTCCTCATGCGCGTGGTTGTATGTTGGGGGGAAGACAGAGCTAAGGAGCTTGTTCCAAAGGACAGAAGTTCTAGGAATGAAGGTATTAGAATGGGATACAGTGCGAGAATTAGGGAGTGAAACAGAGTATATCTAGGGTTAAATGTATCAGTTGCTTGTACGTGCGGCTATAATTATTCACATGCATACGAAGATATTGATAATAGATAAAATATATAGCCTTGAAAATTACGATTAATATTCAAGGCTATATATTTTATCATTATTAATATTTTCGTATATATATATACATATTTATGATTGACAGCAGACGACCTTGTCAGGCGATTTACTGTCAGGGGCCCAGACATAACGTTACTGAGCTCTTGAGAGCAATGCCCATGAAAGTAGCGATAAAAGAGACTCAAAACAGAGACTGTGAGCAAGGGAATCTAGATCTTTAATCAGCTTGTGGTCACAAGAAACCATGATCCTTTGCGGCCCTAAAGTCGACTTTCATATGATACGACCACGGGCTTTAGGAAACTCTGAATTAAAAATTAGATTTTCCGATGATGCATCGAGTATTTTCTTCCTTTTTATTTCCATCGTGATACATCGAGGGCGAAGCGCGTGGCAGAGTGACGTGACAGAGATCCATTATGCCACTCAAGTGTTCTGTTTGAGTGGCATAATGGCTCTAGGTCACGTCACTCTGCCACGCGCTTCGCCCTCGATATATCACAATTGAAATAAAAAAGAAGAAAATACTCGATGTATCATCAAAAATATAATTTTTAATTCAGAGTTTCCTAAAGCCCGCGATACGACCGTCGTTTCTGGCCCAAGTTCTGTTTGTTTTGCTTTTCAGTTGGCGCGCAAGAGAACATGGTTAGGAACGGGTCTGCAAAGGAAAAAAGCAGGGTTTATATAATTCAAGAAAATTATAAAAAGGGGTGATTGAATATTTTACGAGAAGACTGCTTAATGCGACAAATTATATTTCAGTTTTCGAAAAGAGATCACACGAAATTGATCTCTCTTTGGAAATTCAATTTCAGTTTAACCATCTTTGGTTTCATGGTTAAATCAGATACCTCGCTAGCATGAGACAATTGGTAGCGAATGAAAATGTGCAAAGGCCCCTATTCTAATGGGAATCTCCTTTCCACACGTCACGCGAAGGTTTGTAATCTTAGACTACGTTCACACGATACCGGCACAATTTGAAAACGGAATAAAAATGTGATGGTACCAAAATTTTAGCTAGTGTTCACACGATACCGGCACANTCTAACTTGCTTTCAGGTGGTATGCATTAAATTGATTCAATGATTATCATTTTGTGAACATTTTTGGTTGACGTTGGGTTGTGTTTTTGCACAGCCTTCATATCTTAACTAAATTCGGCTTTTAAACACAAATGCATGCACACAAAAAATGGATGATCAGTAATTCTGGCGCTTTTTAATGTCGCAGATTTTGGGGGAACGCGGAACTCATCTGGCTATTGACCGAATATCAGGAGTACTACCAAAATCAAGTTTTATTACAATTCGTCTAACAAGCGAATCTTCATTCTGGCATTACCGATGGCAGTATCGGACACTATCAAAGATCCTTTAATTATCATACCACCCAACAATTCTTGCAAGGCGGTTTTTCTCAATGTTTATTTAGAAGGGTAAAACATAAGAAAAACAAAAAGCACAGTTGATAGATTACAAGATCAGGAATATTCTTGTGGGAGCATATCCTATCCATCCTAAAAGAGGAAACAAACAAAGCCCAAAAAATAATAATAAATACATTTTCTGGCAATGTCACAAATAATGTCATTTTTTCAGGAAGGAAATATCAGCGAAATCCTATGAAATTGATGTGGGAGTTAAAATAATATTTTCAAAATCTATCTAATCGCTTGTTTGTTTGAATACACTAATTTTTTAAGAAACCGCTTATAAGAAACTCTAGTGGCCTCTCATAGCTATATTGAGTGGTCGCTATAAATAGGGGCCCAGACATAACGTTACTGAGCTCTTGAGAGCAATGCCCATGAAAGTAGCGATAAACGAGACTCAAAACAGAGACACTGCGCCTGTGAGCAAGGGAATCTAGATTTTTAATCAGCTTGTGGTCACAAGAAACCATGATCCCTTGCGGCCCTAAAGTCGACTTTCATATGATACGACCGTTGTTTCTGGCCCAAGTTCTGTTTGTTTTGCTTTTCAATTGGCGCGCAAAGGATCATGGTTAGCAATGGTTCTGCAAAGGAAAAAAGCAAGGTTTATATAATTCAAGAAAATTTTAAAACGGGGAGATTGAATATTTTACGAAAAGATGCTTAATGCGACAAATTATATTTCAGTTTTCGAAAAGAGATCACACGAAATCGATCTCTCTTTGGAAATTCAATTTCAGTTTAACCATCTTTGGTTTCATCGTTAAATCGGATACCTCGTTTGCATGAGACAATTGGTAGAGAATGAAAATGTGTAAAGGCTTCTATGCGAATCTCCTTTCCACACGTCACGCGATGGTTTGTAATCTTAGACTACGTTCACACGATACTGGCACAATTTGAAAACGGAATAAAAGTGTGACGGTACCAAAATTTTAGCTAGTGTTCACACGATACAGGCACATTTTGAAACCGATAGAAAATTCGACAGTACCAATCTGTTTTCAAAGCTCTGCGAAAAGAAGTTGGATTTGGACGACAAAGAATCGATCGGCCTCGTTTCAAAAGCGTCGAAAAACGTTCCATTTTCATCGTTATCGAGTGCTCACACCATTCTATGGTTCACACGATGTCGTTTTCAAATTGTGCCGGTTAGAGTTACGTTTTTAAAATTCTGCCGTTTTCAAATTGTGCCGGCCTGCAAAAAATGTGCCGTTTTCGTGTGAACGAGAGGCCTATCCTTAACATTTTCATGCCGTTTTCAAATTGTGCCCGGTATCGTGTGAAAGCAGTCTTAGTATTTAAGTGGACTTAAAAAGGTAGATTCGAAATACTAAACATTCGATCATAGTATTTGGATGTTTTGAGTAACCGGTAACCCATCCAATAATCCAATAGATGTTTTCGGAAAATATTTTCAACTGGAGGGAAAGGCTGCAAATCCCAGCACAGCCAGCAATCTACACATTGCCTAGTTTGATGCAAATACACAAAAGTTAATCAAGTTGCTGAGAGCAATGGAAGGAGGGGGGGCGGGGGGCGGGGGTTCTTGGCCAAATTTCGGATAGGGTGTGCCGCCAGCATCTTCAAAATTGTACCGTTGGCTAGACCAATTTTTGTGAAAATGACACCCTTGGCTAGACAAATTTCTAAATCAAAAGTGCCATAATTTGGCGTTTCTAGACGAAAATCGCCAATGTTTCGCATTCTCTAGACGAAAATCGCCAAGAATTAGGCTTTCCAGACACAAATTACCAAATTTTGGTTTGCCTGGACCAAAACTGCGTGACTTTCAACAAGCGCATGGTAAACCTCACACAGCGTAGAGGTTTATTTACCATGCTTAGATGGACGTCACGAAATGAACGTGGGCAAGTTCACCTATCCAACTGCTGTACAGTGGCAATGGCAAGAGACAAAAACTCTTCGTTGCAAACTTTCGATTTAGAACCGTCATTGTTAACAGAATGTGAAATCGTAACCACTAAGTAGAATTAGCTTATATCTTGTTTAGGTGTAATTATTGTGGCAGTTGCTACGTTTCGGAAGAAACAAAACCAACAAGTTATGCAAGTGGTGAGTCGTAGAGTCGTAAGGGGCGTAAGGGATGGATGGCGAAATGAACTCACGGCAGAGGAAAATGGAAGGACATTGGAACATTGGATTCAAAATGATGCGCTCCTATGTATGCAATTTTGCCGCTATCATTAAGACTGGCCTAATTTCCTACGTATTTTCCAACCTTAAATGCGACGCTTTTACTCTTCTTTCTTTGCCCTTGTTAGTGGCTCCGTAAAGAGCATAACAGACTTTCAGATTCTGTCCTGTGTCCTTGCGTCCATTCCTTCCTGTGCTCAAAGGACCCACTGCCCACTGGTCATTCAATTTTGCCACGGCTGCGATATTTCAGTGCTGTGCCCAAAATGGACTTAATATACAGGGCAGGCTTCAGACACTTACAAGCAGTACAAGGTACGGAGGGGCAAATCATTCAAAGACAGGCGTGGAATCTTTGCAAAATTTCAAGTTGATAGTTGATAGTGTAAAATGTTATTGCCCTATTCTTACACATGAATTGCTTGAAGGGAAGTTTAGGTAATTTTCCATAATTCCAGAGAAAGAATTTTTTTATATCATCATTATTTTCAGAGCTGCAGCGTTTTATGCCCGGTTTCAATTTTTATGAAAGGATGTATGAGAGGAAGTATCTAAAGCTTTGACAACCATAAAAAGCTCCATAAATTCTAAACTGATTGAGGAAAATCAATATGATCAATACAAGAAAACCTCAGTTTTGAAGGTCTACAAGGCAGCAGCAAGCAAAAATCTGTAGCTTTTATGGTTTACGATTTAGCAATTTAATGACGTCACAACTTCGAAACAAGCCGAAATATAAATAACGCTGTTATTCTGAAAGTGATGATTATTTCAAAAATGCTCTCTCTGGGATTATGGCAAATTACCTGAAGTCTTCTTCGAGCAAATCATAGTTCTAAAGTTTTGCAATGGTTCGATGCCTATGCTAATCATTCATCCAAAATGCGGACGATACTTTTATTAGTACAAGAGGATTTCCATCAGGGATTTTTCGCGAAAACAAAGGATTTTCGCCAAAGGTATACCGGATTTTTAGGGAGTTATTAGCCCCTGTACAATGTGCACAGCAAAAGGTACCACAGGACTGTTTTCTTAATCGCAGAACAGCTTGCACAAAGTATTTAAGTACCAAGTACGGGAAGTGATAAGATTAAGCCATTTCAGTAACTGGGACTTAACTGGGTTGGTTTTCCTTTTCGAAACGTCTCAAAGAGGCAGTTTCCTTTGCTAAAACGTCGACACTAACCAGCTTTAGGGAAGGGGGATTACTGCAGATTGCAAGGTGGCAGTAATTGGGGTCTAACAATCGATTTTGCTAGGACTCTGGGGTGACTTCCATATGAATTTTCTGGGAAATATATAGATTTCTGTAGTGCTATGTTTCACAAGCAGATTTTTAGAGGGCTCCCTTGCTCTGCCTAATAAAATTTACCTCTATAAATTTCAGGGAGTTTCGCATCAACTTTCAGGGAGGGGTAGGGGTATTTCGTAATTTTTTTAGACATGTATCATTATCAAATAATAAATTGTCACACATACCTTTCCTCTTTTGTTCGCAGTCTCATTTCCTTTATGCAATTCTTGAAGTGTTGGGCGCTGTTTACCGACATTTGACAATGAAAGTTCATTTCGGTAGAAGACTGTCATAGGAATCGCCTCAGTCGAAGAATATCCAATTGTTGTGAATCCATGAGTTGAGTAGTGCGTCGAATTATGCGTTGCTTGATGATTCAGGTAGCTATCAGTTCTTCGCTTGAGAACACCTGAAAGAGGAAGCTCTGATCGCTCGACGCCCTGAGGGTCTTCACTAATTTCAACTCCCCTCTCTTCACCCCCATTTGAGATATCACCCACGCCATCTAAACTTAAATTTGATTGTGAATGATTTATGATTTTGAATCTTGCGTGCTTCGAAGGTTCTCTCTCGATTTTCCCATTGGGTAAACTCTCTTCAGGGGCAACCACATCTCCGTTTTTCAAACCAACTGGATCAATTTCAATATGCACGTTCTTTGGTGTGTTTTCTTCCGTCTCTAAAGCAGGATNAGGGAGGGGTAGGGGTATTTCGTACAATTTTTAGAGATGTATCATTATCAAATAATAAATTGTCACACATACCTTTCCTCTTTTGTTTGCAGTCTCATTTCCTTTATGCAATTCTTGAAGTGTAGGGCGCTGTTTACCGACATTTGACAATGAAAGTTCATTTCGGTAGAAGACTGTCATAGGAATCGCCTCAGTCGAAGAATATCCAATTGTTGTGAATCCATGAGTTGAGTAGTGCGTCGAATTATGTGTTGCTTGATGATTCAGGTAGCTATCAGTTCTTCGCTTGAGAACACCTGAAAGAGGAAGCTCTAATCGCTCGACGCCCTGAGGGTCTTCACTAACTTCAACTCCCCTCTCTTCACCCCCATTTGAGATATCACCCACGCCATCTAAACTTAAATTTGATTGTGAATGATTTATGATTTTGAATCTTGCGTGCTTCGAAGGTTCTCTCAGGATTTTCCCATTGGGTAAACTCTCTTCAGGGGTAACCACATCTCCGTTTTTCAAACCAACTGGATCAATTTCAATATGCACGTTCTTTGGTGTGTTTTCTTCCGTCTCTAAAGCAGGATTTTCTACACCAAGCGACCCATTCGATCCAGAGACTTCCATGATGTTTCTTTCGCTCAACTGCTACCACCACAGCCTAAATTCTTCTGGCTTGTTTACGACGCTGAAAAAGTATCCCAACTTACATTTGCTGAGAATGACAAATCAACCCTGAAGGGGCGTATTGATTACAAACCCAGTGCTGACAGATTATGCCCAGCGCGTCACGATATGTTGAGAATAAAAATTTTCTTGTCACACAACACGTCTTCTCTTCTCAGAAAAGCTTCTTTATCTGAACAACGGAAACAAAACGACCTTCATAAAGCCAGTCTTTTAGCTAGACAATAGATAGAGATGCTATTCTCTTTTGTTTGTCCGTTAGACAAAAGAAATTGAAACGCATGACAACAACCGAACACATCATTGATCAAACGGCGTTGAACTGAAGGGAAACTTTTTGTGTTTTTAAGCCAAAGTTCACTGAAACCGCGGCTTAGCTATTATGTTATCATTTGGGGGGTGAATATGCACCACGAATTGACCAATAAAACCACAGTAGACTCGTTCCCAATATTCGTGAAGATTAGGAGGTCGTTATTGCGTCATAGCTCCTCCACAGTCTCTACTGAAATTTTCTGTGATGAAACTGGAAAAATGTTCAGAACGATGATGAAAACAAACATCTCTCGTGATGACAAAACAGTCTCAGCTGATAGCCATTTGCTGCCTTAGTAAATTTTGACTTCTTGAAATTGACGGTGAATTGTTCACGACGGTACAGAAGATTCGAGATTCCACATCGATAGAAAAACAAGGAGCAAATTAAAAATGTGAGTGACAGGGAAAAGAAGAAAAGAATCTTCTCCCCTTCTGCGTCTCCTTTCCTGACGCAGCAACAACAACCTTTACGGGTACAGGGACACAAAGAGGGACAGGCACAGGGACGAACAGAACTGCTGTAGGAAGAACAACCACTAGCAACCACCCCATGTCTTAAAGCCCATGACAGGACCACAAAAACACAGCAACATTTGAGCACTGAAGAGGTGCAAAGATACGACGGCTTCTTGGCCGCTATCCAGAATAACCATTCGCGAAGGAAATTGCTGCAGAGCACGGCTAGACGTTGTCTAGAAATATTGGCCTTCGTCTTCAAACATGTAACAACTTCTTGTAATCCAAAGTTCATAAGATCTTGTTAGATTTGAATGCACATTCAAATTGCTGCAAAGAGTATTTGCCTGAATCTTTGTTTCAGAGCAGAACAAATGAAATACATTTAGGCCCGAAAAAACTATATGGTACGTATATTTCGATCTCTGAATCTCTTTTCCAGCAGACCAAAGGCCACTGAACTTTCATCTCAAACCTCCAATCCTCCTGTTGTTTTTTGGATTCGATTCCTCCGGGTGTCAACTGAAATGTTCCAAATCTTATAAAACCCAGAAAGTCGAGCAAATTCGATTATAATCCGGACAGGCCTAAGATAATTTCTTTGGAGCGACACCAATATCTTGAAAAGGTGTATCACTGTGACACTTGGAGATTGGAA
Organism: Aurelia aurita; assembly: GCA_004194415.1. Classification (NCBI taxonomy): domain Eukaryota; kingdom Metazoa; phylum Cnidaria; class Scyphozoa; order Semaeostomeae; family Ulmaridae; genus Aurelia; species Aurelia aurita. The sequence goes on from REGM01000353.1 coordinate 44,139, forward strand.
ATCCTCCTCTCAAAATTCTATGAAGGTAAAATATCGTTCGTTATGATTAGTAGGAAATCACAGAGAGATAAAATTGTCGAAAAATTGTCATGATTTTTTAGAATAATTTTATGGCAGCTTTCTGTTAACGGTTGAAAGGGTACTCGGAGATAATTCACACTCGTTTCAGGATTTCCTGGTTAAAATTTCCGCAGATAATATTTTTCTTGCAGCATTTCCTCGTCCAAATATTACAAGACCAGTTCACTGTGATCCAGCCCTTCAGAAACCGTGGAATCAAGGACCGAGATACAGGGGGGTCTTTGGCTCCTCAAACATTTCGGTAGTTGCTACAGTATATATTTTCAAATTAGATAGGTACTCCATGCTCATATTTACGTCTTGTTCAATTTCTACCATCTACTATACTGGGAGGCCCTTTAGGGTATGTGCAAGAACAAACTTCTTTCACACCAGAGACATGATACTCTAACTCTATAGGATATTTGTCAACAAGTGTTTTACGATTTCCATCCCAATGTAGACCTAACTGGAAAGTCAATCTGTAATGAGAAACAAAAATTTGCGTTGTTTTAAGCCAATCTGAAGGGCGTGGTCACAAATTTTTTTCCGGGGGAGTACCCCCGGACCCCCCGTAAAACATTCCAGCTCGCTTCGCTCCGCTCGCCTGCCGGTTCGCCCATGCCCCCCAAGCAAAAAGTTGTATATTGGTCCTTGCGTGGATTTAATACCGAAAAATGGAAATGGAAGAATAACCTATTTTATTTATGGTCTCATCATAAAGAGGAGATTATTCAACAAAACAAACATTTCTTAAATGGGAGTTATGAATCCAGAGATATGATTTTTTGAAGTTTGACTAAATTGCAAGCTGTTGTTTACATTACTGTTTCCGGCAAAGGCCTTTTGCTTGTGGTATCGATGAAAATAGAGGAATTCAACGTCTTATATCTACTCAAAAGTCCACCGATCTTCTCACTTGGCAGTTATAGTCAAACTTCAAAAAATCATATCTCTGGATTCATAACTCCGAATTTCAAAAGAAATGTTTGTTTCTTGAATAGTTCCACCATACCTTATTCTTCCAATTAAATTGAGAAATTAATCTTGCATAAAGAAAGACACCAAAAAGAGCGCAGACCCTACCAAAGACGGGCGCAGTGGACCTGTCGCTCATAGGAAATGAAGATTTTTGAACGAAAACAGCAGAGACCGACTGTCCTGGATATAATCTCCCGGTTTCTCTGCATGCATACGATGCTCTGCAAAGATCTGATAATTTGATAACACCACAGTCAAGTTGATCCACTTGCTAAATACCTATTGCTCATAACATTGTCAATCGTCACCTCTTAGGTATGGTCCAGAGTTCGAGAACTTGGCGTGGGAAAGCTGTTTATGTTGAAAAATAAAGTGTGTGCATCTTTTTGTAAATATAGTGAATGTTGCCGTAAATATACTATGTGGGTTACGTAGGCTTCTTCCCTTGGAGAAGACCTTTTAGCCATTTCTTATTACACGCATTTTTTCTTCTAGAAACTTCTAACACGAATCGAACAATCATCATATATATGAATACTTGAACTTGTTATCTAATAAAAGCTTTTCATTTGATGGAAATTAAAATTTCCCTTGTTTCTCTTACTGCATTATGAGCTTGAGTCACCTCTAGGGAACTTTTTCTGTTTTATTTGCATGAGCATCAAAACGATTATTTTACGATATCATTAAAGCTAGAGAAGGGGCACTTTTATTAAAAAAGAAGCTGTCCAATAAAAGGCCCAAGAATACCAAGCCATTCTGGCAAAAAGAGCCAAACATAAATATATTTGATAGGAACAGAAAATCAATACAAAATGGTGCTGTAAAATCAAGGGAAAGATACCAGTCACTGTGTTATTTTTGCCATGGAGGTTCAGCAACCAAAAATTTTTAGTTCATGCAGAGCGTCAGACAAAAATCGATAGAATTCAATAGAACCAAAGGTTTTTTTCAAGATTTCTCGTTATAAAACCAAACATGTTAAAAATTATTAAAGGGGATCCGTCTCCAAACTTCGATCAAAACGGTGATTTTGCAGCTTTTTGATAGGCGATATCACATAGATTTTTCATCTTTTTTTCAAAATGACAGCGTTGTTTTGAAAATAAATCCTTGTACTTCACAGAGAAACAAACCAAACATTCATATCTGTTACGATTGCTCAGATATAAGTGGATTTTTAACAGTCACTTTTTGGTGGCTTGGGTGAAGCCACCAAACAAACTGCTAAAGACAATGGACACGTTCCTAAAACAATGGTGTTCACAGATTTGCTTACAGTTTGACGACGGAGCCCCTTTAAGCGCTCATTTTGGAAGTCTTAAAGGGTTTGTACAAGGTTAAAAGCTTGCATTTGCAAAGAGCAAAGCAATCTAAAAATATCCCATTCAAGTCGCAGTTGCACACGCGCCGTGAACAATGGATAGCAAAAGAAACAATGTTGTGTCTTGAGTGTTTTCTTTGTCCTATTTATAGACAAGCCTATTTACCATTGCACATTCCCTTTAAGCATCGATTTGACGTATTTGCAACATGAAGCAAGACATTCTAGATACAATTCGAATACCAATTTGTTGAATCGATGATCATGATGACCATTTCAAGATACACCCTGATTTCGAACATTTTAAGTGATAACGATAGATCTCGACTGTAGGTATTGTAACACATGCAGGGCCGTCACGAACAGTGGGGTGTGGGGGGTGTGACACCCCCCTGGAAAAATGGCTGTCGGCAAATGATGCTCGAGCTAGCATTTGTCGGCAAATTTACTTCTGAAAGTAGGGAGCCCCGATCCAGTTATGCTTCGGAGCATTGTTGTTATGAGACTTTCAGACTGAAAATTACGACTGTTACTGTTTCAAACGACAAGAAACCTTTTCAAGCAGATCAGGGCCAATCTTATCGCAGCAGATACGAAATTTTTTGCTCGCTTCGCTCGCACTGCACCCCTATTGTTGGTCTAACATGCAAATCACCTGTCCTCCCCCAGATTCGCACTTGAAAGTAAGAAGTTACAATGACAACTATTTTCAATTGGTTCAGCTTGCTTTTTCACAAGAGGCGTTTTCCAACGATCTGAAGGGTGTGGTTTCAAAATTTTTCCCCGGGGGGGTAAGCCCCCAATGTTGATTCGTTCCACTTGCATTGAGCGTTAGCCCCACAATACGAATTTCCTTCCAACGGGCTGTGTTAATTAGCTTGTTGGTTATGGCTAAACTATGGCCTTTTCCATACAAATGCATTTTTGTCATTGTTAGGAAGTAGCAGCAGTTTGGAATGACCACGCCCAATGACCACGCCCTTTGTCGGCAAATTTAAAGCTCACACCCCCCTTCCTCGAGTACCTTCGCGACGGCCCTGAACACATGTTTATATTACTTTACAAGCCAACAGCATCATACACAAGACAGAACTAACAGAGGACGTTTAAGCTTTGCGACTTACAAATCATACTAAACATTGTAATATTAGAGTTGATATTTCTCTAAAGACTTGAAATTTAATCGTTTCAATAAATTTGCAATCTTCATAGTTATGCATTCGGAGTATTGCAAAATTGAACCTAATTCATATACCTCTATTTTGATTAAACTAAAACCACTTTACTGCATTGCTTTTTGTACTTATTTTGACTTATACTTTGATTTTCAAATTATTAACATCCTTATTCAAGGAGTGACTCCAGGCCAGCCATGCTGTGTAGCCAAGACGGCGCCTTTGGTCTCGCAATCAACGGCAAATAATAGGAAAAAGATCCCAAGAATCACAATCAGGGTCATTTGATTTGTTCTTGATTGGCGTAGGGGATGCCCAACATTTAGGGGGCTTAGTATGGATCTCACCAGAGCATAATGGCTTTATTGAGATAAAACTGCCCGAATGGAGCTTGAAATGTGATAAATTTCGCCTGACTGGGGGGGGGGGGCTGCAGACCTTCCAGCCCCTATGCCCCCTACGCCTATGACAATATTCAACCTTCTAGGGTGTCCGTCCTTGGTCCTTCAGTAATATAGCCACTGCAAAGGAGAGTGGTGTTAATGCGTCGTCTCAGCTCCATCTCGCACAGGTTTCAATTCATAAAATAGGGTAAAATCCACAGAGGTAAAATCCCCGATTGAAATTGCATTGGTACCCATTTTCTTCTTGTCCATTCCGTCATTTTGTTTTTGCTCTTGGTTTTACTCATTTTCCCCATGCTGTTCCCTTTTCTCTCCTTTCCCCCTTCTTTCCACTTTCTTCACTTCTCCAATTCCCTGTCGTCCGCTTGATGTTATTGTTGTCGCTTCAGCGAGGGACTTATTTCCAAACTCTTCCGAAAACGGTAAAAATTTCATGCGGAGCCAATTTTTTGGTCCCGACCAATGAGAATGCAAGATTTTAAACCACGCCGTTCTGCTTTGCGGACCCTTTTTCAATTTTCAAATTAAACTTGTCGCCGAAAGCAAACAAAGTCGTAGCCTGCGTGCAGACTATACTTTTCCACTGCGAAGGAGTGACAAAGAGATTCTTGTCTTCGCAGTGGAAAAGTATAGTCTGCGCGCAGGCTAACAAAGTCGCATTTGACTTATTCATGAAACAGTGAAACATCAAAATCACGAAGTAGTGAGCCAATTTACGAGATCTTTTGCGTCTCTAAACGAGCAGAATACCACTTAAAGGCAGGACTTGTTTTGCTTTGGTGGCTCAAAGAAGCATCCATCACTGATAGCTTTGGTTTCGCCATGTTGAATCATAGCAGGTGATTTAGGCCATGTTGAATCATAACGAGGCTAATCAATTTTTGGAAGCGTTTGGAAATGAGTTACAGTTGTAGCGACATATTAGATCAGGGGAGCAAAGCAACATGAAAATAATGAGTCTATGTTCAACCTTTTCCACATGTTCTTTCATTTCTCATTCTCTAAGCTTTTCCCTATATTCTCTTGATATTTCATATAATTTTGGTTTCAGGTATCAAAACTTTACATATTTCATATCTAAAGCTTTCATGGTAAATATGGTAATATTTCATGACGTTTTAATACGAATAAAATCAAAATTCACTTACTTCAAGAAAAAATCAAATCTTAAGAGGCAACTTTTTACCCTGCATTACAAGTTTTACTTCAGCTGCATCAAGAGTCTCGTGTAAAAGTAGGCCATCGGCTAATCTTTTGTGTTCTGCAGCATGTGTTGTCAGGATATTTCTGGCTCTTTCGTATGAATCCTGGAAGAGTGGACAGAAAGTAAATATACAGGTCGAAGAAACATACACGAGCAACTAAAAACCAGAGAGTGAGTGGAACCAGCCATCCGCAACTATTATATAGACTTAATATATTGTCGAAGTTTCACTCTTTGACTGAACTAAAACCGCTACGACTGAAGCGACAACAACATCAATTCAATTCAATTCAATTCAATGAGATGAACGAAAGTTGAGGGCCTTTGTGCAGTAAGGCTAACTATTATACTGAAAACCTTTGCCCTGTTTAGGCCAGCACTGCAAGATTTCAAGCGCCAATTCAGAATGGAACATGAGCTTTTTTCGTATTCATGATAAGCTTGTTGATTAACTGTTCGTTAACTTGATTTTTGTTGCATTTCATTGCTGTGAGCTGACGGCTGAAAACAGGCCTAGATAGTGATTCGATTCATGTATGTATGCACAAAATAGGACCAGCTTTATTACTGCTTCATTACGAAGTCCCTGGTGAGTAAGGTTTACTGCAAGGAAAGAACGGACTCAGGCAATCAGTCTAGACAACCATTTCGCTAATCAGCGATGTTCAATTAGTGCAGGCGGAGCAGGCGGTGCAGGCTAATGCATTTCATCGCTGTGAGTTGACGGTTAAAATCAGGCCTAGGCAGTGATTCAATTGAAGCATGTACAAAATAGGGACATCTTTTTAACTGTTTCATTATGATTCCCTGTTGAGCAAGGTTTACAACAAGGAAACAAGGGGCCCAGGTAATCAGTCTAGACAACTATCTCGCCAATCAGCAAGTTTCGATTAGTGTTGCCCATTGAATTTCATTGCTGCGAGTTGACGGTTGAAACAGGCCTAGGCAGTGATTAGATTGATGCTTGCACACAATAGGGACATCTTTGTCACTGTTTCATTATGAGTCCCTGGTGAGCAAAGTTGACTACTGTGATACAGCGGGCTCAGGCAATCAGTCTAATTCGCTAATACGTCTAGAATCCGTGGCCAGAGAGTTCAGTTGGTAGGGCATCCCAGGGCATTAACAAAAAGTCATTGGTCCTATGTTAAAATCTCGCAATGGTCGCTTCAATTGCCAACATGTTAATAAAGAAAGTCAATAAGTTACATGGTGAAGCCAAAAAGATGAACGGGGGAGGCCTGTAGCTCTCAAACCATTAATCAGATTCCTATAAACTGATGATACCTCTGTAGCTAACTTATAAACTTGGGTTTAGTAAGTCAAAATCAGTGGCATTGTTCTCAAATTACAGGCGATTTTATAAAAATGCTTCATTTTAGTATCCTTCAAAACAAGCCTAAAATCATTGATCAAATTTTCTCCTGGCAACATAGCCCCACAGCTTCTATAATCAAACTCCGTCCGTCTATCTTATCTTATCACTCAAACATTTACTCGGTATATAAAGAGGTTGCTGTACAAGCGAATACCGGGTGTCCCAAAAAAAGGATACAGATTTGATCAACCCTAACGATCAGAATTTAGCATGAATCAATCCGAAATCATTTTTAAAACATTACTCGATAGTTAACTTGAACATAGATACCTTGTTTGCTGACATTGGTGCTTTGAGAGTAGAGATATAAATCTTCAAAGGACAAATTTGTCTCCACCTACAAACCAGAGCTTTGGCGTTTTGGCCTAAGCAATATCCACAATTTGTTTCACTTAAAATGACTAAGTTTACTTCGGAGCTCCCTTGATGATAAGCGTCACGTAAATTATATTTTGTGAAAAGCATTTGTTGTGCAGTTTTTAATTTTTCTGCTCCTGGTTCAAATTTTTCCAAGTCTATTGTTGACTTATTCGCTGTGCTTTAAGAATTTGCTTAGGCCAAAACGCCACAGCTCTGGTTTGGAGGTGGAGGCAAATTTGTCCTTTGAAGATTAATATATCTACTCTCAAAGCACCAATGTCGACAAACAAGGTATCTATGTTCAAGTTAACTACCGAGTAATGTTTTAAAAATGATTTCGGATTGATTCATGCTAAATTCTGATCGTTAGGGTTGATCAAATCTGTATCCTTTTTTTGGGACACCCGGTATTCGCTTGTACAGCAACCTCTTTATATACCGAGTAAATGTTTGAGTGATAAGATAAGATAGACGGACGGAGTTTGATTATAGAAGCTGTGGGGCTATGTTGCCAGGAGAAAATTTGATCAATGATTTTAGGCTTGTTTTGAAGGATACTAAAATGAAGCATTTTTATAAAATCGCCTGTAATTTGAGAACAATGCCACTGATTTTGACTTACTAAACCCAAGTTTATAAGTTAGCTACAGAGGTATCATCAGTTTATAGGAATCTGATTAATGGTTTGAGAGCTACAGGCCTCCCCCGTTCATCTTTTTGGCTTCACCATGTAACTTATTGACTTTCTTTATTAACATGTTGGCAATTGAAGCGACCATTGCGAGATTTTAACATAGGACCAATGACTTTTTGTTAATGCCCTGGGATGCCCTACCAACTGAACTCTCTGGCCACGGATTCTAGACGTATTAGCGAATTAGACTGATTGCCTGAGCCCGCTGTATCACAGTAGTCAACTTTGCTCACCAGGGACTCATAATGAAACAGTGACAAAGATGTCCCTATTGTGTGCAAGCATCAATCTAATCACTGCCTAGGCCTGTTTCAACCGTCAACTCGCAGCAATGAAATTCAATGGGCAACACTAATCGAAACTTGCTGATTAGCGAGATAGTTATCTAGACTGATTACCTGGGCCCCTTGTTTCCTTGTTGTAAACCTTGCTCAACAGGGAATCATAATGAAACAGTTAAAAAGATGTCCCTATTTTGTACATGCTTCAATTGAATCACTGCCTAGGCCTGATTTTAACCGTCAACTCACAGCGATGAAATGCATTAGCCTGCACCGCCTGCTCCGCCTGCACTAATTGAACATCGCTGATTAGCGAAATGGTTGTCTAGACTGATTGCCTGAGTCCGTTCTTTCCTTGCAGTAAACCTTACTCACCAGGGACTCGTAACGAAGCAGTGAAAAAGCTGGTCCTATTTTGTGCATACATACATAAATCGAATCACTATCTAGGCCTGTTTTCAGCCGTCAGCTCACAGCAATGAAATGCAACAAAAATCAAGTTAACGAACAGTTAATCAACAAGCTTATCATGAATACGAAAAAAGCTCATGTTCCATTCTCAATTGGCGCTTGAAATCTTGCAGTGCTGGCCTAAACAGGGCAAAGGTTTTCAGTATAATAGTTAGCCTTACTGCACAAAGGCCCTCAACTTTCGTTCATCTCATTGAATCGAATTGAATTGATGTTGTTGTCGCTTCAGTCGTAGCGGTTTCAGTTCAGTCAAAGAGTGAAACTTCGACAATGTATTAAGTCTATATAATAGTTGCGGATGGCTGGTTCCACCCCCTTTTTGGTTTTTAGTTGCTCGTGTATGTTTCTTCGACCTGTATATTTACTTTCTGTCCACTCTTCCAGGATTCATACGAAAGAGCCAGAAATATCCTGACAACACATGCTGCAGAACACAAAAGATTAGCCGATGGCCTACTTTTACACGAGACTCTTGATGCAGCTGAAGTAAAACTTGTAATGCAGGGTAAAAAGTTGCCTCTTAAGATTTGATTTTTTCTTGAAGTAAGTGAATTTTGATTTTATTCGTATTAAAACGTCATGAAATATTACCATATTTACCATGAAAGCTTTAGATATGAAATATGTAAAGTTTTGATACCTGAAACCAAAATTATATGAAATATCAAGAGAATATAGGGAAAAGCTTAGAGAATGAGAAATGAAAGAACATGTGGAAAAGGTTGAACATAGACTCATTATTTTCATGTTGCTTTGCTCCCCTGATCTAATATGTCGCTACAACTGTAACTCATTTCCAAACGCTTCCAAAAATTGATTAGCCTCGTTATGATTCAACATGGCCTAAATCACCTGATATGATTCAACATGGCGAAACCAAAGCTATCAGTGATGGATGCTTCTTTGAGCCACCAAAGCAAAACAAGTCCTGCCTTTAAGTGGTATTCTGCTCGTTTAGAGACGCAAAAGATCTCGTAAATTGGCTCACTACTTCGTGATTTTGATGTTTCACTGTTTCATGAATAAGTCCAATGCGACTTTGTTAGCCTGCGCGCAGACTATACTTTTCCACTGCGAAGACAAGAATCTCTTTGTCACTCCTTCGCAGTGGAAAAGTATAGTCTGCACGCAGGCTACGACTTTGTTTGCTTTCGGCGACAAGTTTAATTTGAAAATTGAAAAAGGGTCCGCAAAGCAGAACGGCGTGGTTTAAAATCTTGCATTCTCATTGGTCGGGACCAAAAAATTGGCTCCGCATGAAATTTTTACCGTTTTCGGAAGAGTTTGGAAATAAGTCCCTCGCTGAAGCGACAACAATAACATCAAGCGGACGACAGGGAATTGGAGAAGTGAAGAAAGTGGAAAGAAGGGGGAAAGGAGAGAAAAGGGAACAGCATGGGGAAAATGAGTAAAACCAAGAGCAAAAACAAAATGACGGAATGGACAAGAAGAAAATGGGTACCAATGCAATTTCAATCGGGGATTTTACCNTGAGATCAAAATAGTGGAGTGGAGCCAAAAACGATCAAGTCATCTAGCCGTTATCATGGTCAATCAGCCAATCTATTTCACATTTTCAACTTGAATAAGAGTCATAGGTTATTCCGCCCTCTAAAACCACAATATTGAACATTGAACTAATTTATACATGGAATGATGTTTGGAAAGAACTGATTTATGGCTACAATGCTCAATGTCTGGTCCCTTCTTTGCTAACAGACTGTTGTTTCTTCCATGCAAAGTTTTACAATCCAATGTTGTAACTATTTTTTATTATTTTTCATTCCATATGGTGCAGTTTTTTAGGATAAGCTTAAAAATGATTAAATTCGTTGTTGTCAGTCTTTTAAGACCAGAATATTTTACAAGGCGATTCTCAAGTAGGACACAATTTTTTCGGCAAAATTGTTTTCACTCAAGCGCTCTTCTCTTGGCAGTTTTCCCTGTCATAAAATTCGCTTCACGCGAAAGAATTTGCGGCTAAGGTGTGGCTTTTACGACTGACCGAAATAAAAGTCTCTACGAAAATTATTTGACCATAGGTAGCTTTGTTGAAAATTTTACGGTCGAACCATGGGCGTTAAGAAACGCGGTAGTTATTCCTACAAAATTTTTTTCCTCCCTGTGTCCCTATGCCCGTGAAGGTTGTTGTTGTTGTGCCTGGTTTTCCTTGTTTCCCTTTGTTCTGATTTGAGTGAAAAAGACTTTTCGGTTGTTTACGACAAGATTGGTGAAAGTTGGTTTTATGTTCGAATAGCCATCGAGCGTGATTTTCATTAGCCCGGCAATTTCTTGCATAAAGATTAAAAATTAAGCAAATCGAGAAGAGAATGATCAGTCTTGCAACCAGCATCAACAGAACCCAACTTGTTGGACTAAAATCTTTTGCAAAATGAGCAAGAATTTGTACGAAATCCTGATTGCTTGAAACGAATTTCTTGTTGCGACAAGCATACAATCTTCGTGAATTTTTAAAATATCCACAAAAAAATCAAAGGGTGGCTGCATGCAAACGTATTGGCTAAGGACAATGACTACTCTCCTCCGCGAGGTTTCTTTATTTGTTCCGCATGTTTCGCAGTTCCGTGGTCCTTAAGACAATAGCGGTGTTAGTCAACCAGGATTAACACCAGAAGGGCTATTTCTATCTAAACAATTATGCGAGTCCCTGTGAAAACTTCAAATTTCCGCCTCTCCCAACCGCCAAATCTGGTCAACCAATGGTTGCTCGTTTTACCCAGCCTTTCAAACGTAGTTCCCCAAGATAGTACATCCTCCCACGCCTCCCTCCCTGTGCTATAAGTTTGCCTGTATTTAAACCCCAATATGGCACGAGGTAAATCGGGTATATTACACCCCTAGCCATATAAGAGCTTTCTTGGAGGATATTTCACGCCGCATAGAAGCGATCTCTACAGTGTAATCAACCTGAGATGATCTTTGAAGGGTACATGATATTCTGAGAACATATCACCTGGAATATAATACTGGCTAATCTTTTGGTTAGCAGCAGGGGAAATTAATGAAACGATTTAATCCAAATACGAACATATCGGCTTCCTACGCTTATCCATAACGGTTCAAGATTGACTTTGAGGTAAAACGAAATCCTAGCCGAGTTGTGTTTGGGTTTGGAAGTATCAAAAAGCAATTGTCGAGAGATGTACACTGGAACCCTCAAGGAAATCAGCTCATTGATTACTGCAGGGTCCCGTAAACAAGAAACCACTGAGGTACTACCATGATCTTGAAACAATAGATCTTTCAGGCAAGGTTGAAAGCTTGAGACTGGACCACTTTAAGTGCGTTGCACCTCATTCTCTAAACCTGATAGGATGTTTCAACTATGGCTATGTGGTTGAAAAGTTAAGACATTNAGCCATATAAGAGCTTTCTTGGAGGATATTTCACACCGCATAGAGGCGATCTCTACCGTGTAATCAACCTAAGATGATCTTTGAAAGGTACATGATATTCTGAGAACATATCGCCTGGAATATAATACTGGCTAATCTTTTGGTTAGCAGCAAGGGAAATTAATGAAACAATTTAATCCAGGTACGAACATATGGACTTCCTACGCTTATCCATAACGGTTCAAGATTGACTTTGAGGTAAAACGAAATCCTAGCCGAGTTGTGTTTGGGTTTGGAAGTATCAAAAAGCAATTGTCGAGAGATGTACACTGGAACCCTCAAGGAAATCAGCTCATTGATTACTGCAGGGTCCCGTAAACAAGAAACCACTGAGGTACTACCATGATCTTGAAACAATAGATCTTTCAGGCAAGGTTGAAAGCTTGAGACTGGACCACTTTAAGTGCGTTGCACCTCATTCTCTAAACCTGATAGGATGTTTCAACTATGGCTATGTGGTTGAAAAGTTAAAGACATTTTTCAGTTATTCTCGGCCGATTTCAATACTTTTTGATGGAAAATTTTCCACAAATCCATCACAATTTTGGAACGAGAGGGCCCGTAATTTGACCTGAAACCAATAAGCAGAGAAGGCAGGGGAGCGGGGTTAACTTCCACCAGCACGTCTTAACTTCTTAACACTGCTCTCCCTATTGTGCTCCTTCCAGAGCTTAGTGGTGTAGTGTAACCCTCTGACTATGCAGTCAAAACAGCTCAGACGGACAGGGTTCGAGCCCAACCCACACCACTTGGGCGTCATGATAAGGGGTCGCTGACTCGATTAGTACTTGGGGGAGTTGGCGGGCGGGAAATCCTGTTGGCTGTTGGGCGTGGCTGCTTGCCTTTGTTGTTGCTAGGGAGGTACATCGGGCTTAGGGGTGGTGGCTGTCTGTCTGCGCAGTGGGGGCATATCTGCGTATTGTCTTGTACTTGTGTCTCTTTTCTTGTTCTCACTTATTGTTAAAAAATGGAAATGTTATATTCTATTTGTTATGTTTTTTGTTTCGATTTTGTTCATTATAGTAATTAAGTAACATCGCCACGCTTTGTAGGTAGTGCATTTGATGATTAAAAAGTACTTCTATCAAGCAAGGGCAAATAATCTTTCAATAGAGCCGAACCGGATGTTTACATTTGAGCGTTAGCCCGGTTAGCCAATCAGATACGACCATGACGTCACATAAACAAAAGAAACGACGGGAGAAAGTACCCCTCACGATTGGCTCGTTGTGCCAACGACTATAAGGTAAATTCAGTAAAAATTCATATTTTTCAACTCAGCACTAATATCTTCAAATTTTCCTCGTGAATCTTTTTAAAAGAATGCGTTAATCTGGGGAAAACGGCTTTTGAAGTAGGTCCATCATTTGGGGTCTTCATCCTAACCAAATAAGCCCTCCNAGAGTTGTGTTTGGATTTGAAAGTATCAAATAAGCAATTGTCGAGAGATTTACGCTGCAAACCTCAAGGGAATCAGCTCATTGATTACTGTAAGGTCCCGTAAACAAGAAACCACAATTTAAAAACTGAGGCACTATCCTGAACTTGAAACAATAGACCTTTCAGGTAAGGCTGAAACTGGACGGAAGAAAGTAATCCCTGGAGCACTTTAAGTGAGTTGCACCTCATTCTCTAAACTTGATAGGATGTTTCAGTTAAATAACTTTTATTCATGTGAAAAATTCTAAATTACTGCACCAGACAGGATTCTAACTCAGATCAACGCGGCACTAGTCCAACGATCACTCCACTACACCATTGACGGCGTAATGAAGTGATTGAAAGACCAGTACTCAACGGACGCCAGAGTGAATCAACTGCCTGACTTAGGCTATCCAGCATATTTCGTGTTTCAGCTTGATACAAAGCAATCATCAGAGCCTGAGGTCGCCTTCACGCACATATCATCGCTTGATAATTCGGGGACGGATGTTTCAGTTATGGCTGTGTAGTTGAAAAGTTGAAGAAATGTTTCAGTTATTCTCGGCTGATTTCAAAACGTTTTTGGTGGAAAATTTTTCACAAATCCATCGCAATTTTAGAACGAGAGGGCCCGTTATTTGGCCAGAAACCATTAAGCAGAGGTTAACTTCCACTAGCACTTCTTAACATTTAGCCACTGCTCTCCCTATGGAGACCCTTCCAGAGCTTAGTGGTTTAACCCTCTGACTATGCAGCCAAAACAGTTCAGACGGACAGGGCTCGAGTCCAACCCACATCACTTGAGCGTCATGATAAGGGGTCGCTGACTCGATTAGTACTTGGGGGACTTGGCGGACGGGAGGTCCTGTTGGCTGTTGGGCGTGGCTGCTTGCCTTTGTTGTTGCTAGGGAGGCACATCGGGCTTGGGGGCGGTGGCTGTCCGTCTGCTTGTTGTCTTGTACTTGTGCTTCTTTTCTTGTTCTTACTTATTGTTAAAAAATGGAACTGCTATATTCCATTTGTTATTGTTTTTGTTTCGTTTTTATTTACTATAGTAATTTAGTAACATCGCCACGCCTTGTAGGAAGTGCATTTGATGATTAAAAAGTACTTCTGTCACCATAAGGGCTTGGCGCTAAAAACAGCAACTTCACCCCACAGGCACTTTTAGAGCAACGCTTTCTCTAAAAATGTTTTCCTCGTCTTTGTTTCTGTTGCTGTTGTTGCTTTGTTTCGATTAGTTTAGTTTGGCTTATAGGTAACTACAGCAACTTATTTTCGAGGGGCAAATCATTCCAAAAATAGCGTACGAGATTTTGAGATTTTAAAAATCTCTCAGATTTTTTAAGATATCTAAGCCCTTTTTGAGATTTTGAGATCTTTGAGATTTCAAAATTTATCGAGATGTTCAAAGATTTCAAAGATTTTGCAAGATCTTGCAAGATTTTGAAATATTTGTGAGGATTTAAACAATTTTTGAGATTTTCAAAGAGTTGTTGAAAGATTTTTTTGGGGGAGATTTCTGGGATTTTTGAGATTTTCGAAGATTCTTAGGATTTTCTTTGGGATTTCTAAGATTTTATGAAGATTTTTTAGATTTTCAAGATTTTTCGAGATTTTTGGAGTGATTTGCCCTTCGCTTATTTAAGCTTAGAAAGCATATTGCTTACTAAATTTGTTCGCTAATTGCTTTCTATAAGGGCATTCAAGAGCAACATCTTTTCTAAACACTTTGCGGTTGTTGCTGTTGTTTTGCTATTGTTGTCGTTGTTGCTTAGTTTAGCAAATTAGATGTCAGGTGAGATTTGCGATAACGCAAAATTACTCATGCAAAACACTACAATAAATAAGAACGCTAAAGGTGGCGGCTCCAAAGACTCCATAGTGTTTTGCTGCAAAGCATGCTGGTAAAAAGCTCCCTGACGACCACCTAACGACGTAAACATTTCGGTCTGCCGTTTTACTAGCTAACTTGAATTAGAATCGACCTAAATTCGAATGCAACATGGTTCGAAAGGAAACCTTTCCAAAGCAGAAAAAGTAAAGTCTTGATTCGAATTGAAGTTTTAATTGAAGATTTGCGTTCGAATAGCAAAATTTTCGTATTTGTTTACGTTGATTACTTGCTCCGAACTTTACCACAGCTAACCAGTCGAAACGGCAGACCAACATTTTTATGTCGTTAGGTGGTCATCAGGGAGCTTTTTACCAGCATGCTTTGCGCGGCCGCCATCTTTAGCGTTATTGTCTATTGTTTTTCTTCGCAGGCATTTTCACGTGACATCTAATTTGAGACAGACTATGATTTTGTGTAATGATGATGACGACCACGATCAATAAAGTAGGATGTAGTAAGCAGAGCGGTATAAAGAATGAATAAATAAAAATGGAGTTACCTGCAGAAGAGTCTTTATCTCATTTTCAACAACCGAACGTAATGATGGACTCAGTTTATCGATATTATCAATGTTGAATATTCCAACCTAGAAAATGGAGAAGATAGGGTTGCTTCGTTTGTTCTTCAACTTTTCTGATAAAGGAAGGGTACGGCGAGGCGAAATGGATCAGAGTGCAATTTTTTTTAGTATATCGTCTAGTCGAAGGACCCACAAGGAGTCNCATTCTTTTAAAAAGATGCACGAAGAAAATTTTAAGATATGAGTGCTTAGTTGAAAAATATGAATTTTTACTGAATTTACCTTATAGTCGCTGGCACGACGAGCCAAACGTGAGGGGTAGTTTCTCCCGTCGTTTCTTTTGTTTGTATGACGTCATGGTCATATCTGATTGGCTAACGCACAAATGTAAACATCCGGTTCGGCTCTATTGAAAGATTATTTGCCCTTGCTCTTCTATCAACCAAGGGCTTGGCGCTAAAAACAGCAACTTCACCTCACAGGCACTTTTAGAGCCACGCTTTCTCTAAACATAAGATCCTTTTGGATGATTACAAAGTCTGTCCTGACCTACGATTGTGCAATCGGGACTTTAGCGTTCTACAAGGTCCTAAGAAACAAACAAGCATAAGAATCCCTGATTGCAGCACGAAAATCTGTTTATCGAAGCCTGCATGCCACAAATGATCCTTGATGATGTCGTTTTGTTGATATTTTGCAAATCTGCCAAATATAATCTTCGACATTGGTCAAAATCACTGCCAAGATTGTATACATTTCCTTGCATGGAAGCATTTTAGCAAAGCCCTTATTGTTGATTTTTGCCCAATCCAACCATTCTGATGAAAACCTAAATTCAAGAGGCAGGACGAACTTATGAACAGGCTGCACAAATGCCCCGACAGCCGACAGCGTACGTGCAACCTGACAGGAATAGAAAATTTTTAAGTCCTGCAGTGATTAGCTCGCACATGAAACAAATGATTTATAATAACTTGGCAAAGCTCGCATTGCTAAATTTGAATATCAAAAGCATAAGTTGCACAAAATGACCCTTGATGATCTCGTTTTTCACAACTGACATTCTTGAAATCATACATCATAGCGATTGATCAAATTTTCTAAAGAGGACGGGACTTTGCAGGAAATGTGCGCTATCCAACATGAAATAGGCCGACGTCAAACTTTCAAAGGAGCACGGGACTTCGCAGGAAATTTGCGTATTATATGCGCTTTCTTTATCTCAACGCTCATCAGCAGAGATAAAACGTTAATAAATCACACTAATGAGCGTGACTTTCTTTCTTACTTACTTACTGACCGCGAAGTCGCTTCTTAGATTACAAAGGACTTTGTAATCAAAAATGTTTTCCTCGTCTTTGTTTCTGTTGCTGTTGTTGCTTTGTTTCGATTAGTTTAGTTTGGCTTCTAGGTAACTACTGCCACCTATTTTTGAGGGGCAAATCACTCCAAAAATAGCGTACGAGATTTTGAGGTTTTAAAAATCTCTCAGATTTTTCAAAGATTTTTGAGATTTCTAAGCCCTTTTTGAGATTTTTAGATCTTTGAGATTTCAAAATTTATCGAGATGTTCAAAGATTTTTGAGATTTTGCAAGATCTTCAAGAATTTTCGAGATTTGTGGGATTTTTGAAGATTTTTTAGGATTTTTTACAAAGTGTACGAGATTTTTGGAGTGATTTGCCCCTCGCTTATTTTAGCTTAGTTTAGCTTATTTAAGCTTAGTAAGCATATTGCTTACTAAATTTGATTGCTAATTGCTTTCTATAAGGGCATTTAAGAGCAACATCTGTTCTAAACACTTTGCGGTTGTTGTTGTTGTTTTGCTTAGTTTAGCAAATTAGATGTCAGGTGAGACTTGCGATAACGCAAAATTACTCATGCAAAACAGTACAATTGTTGTTCTTCGCAGGCATTTTCACGTGACATCTAATTTGAGACAGACTATGATTTTGTGTAATGATGATGACGATCACGATCAATAAAGTATGATGTAGTAAGCAGAGCGGTATAAAGAATGAATAAATAAAAATGGAGTTACCTGCAGAAGAGTCTTTATCTCATTTTCAACAACCGAACGTAATGATGGACTCAGTTTATCGATATTATCAATGTTGAATATTCCAACCTAAAAAACGGAGAAGATAGGGTTGCTTCGGTTGTTCTTCAACTTATCTGATAAAGGGCAAGGTGAGGCGAAATGGATCAGAGTGCAATTTTTTTAGTATATCTTCTAGTCGAAGGACCCACAAGGAGTCNACAGACTATGATTTTGTGAAATGATGATGACGATCACGATCAATAAAGTATGATGTAGTAAGCAGAGCGGTATAAAGAATGAATAAATAAAAATGGAGTTACCTGCAGAAGAGTCTTTATCTCATTTTCAACAACCGAACGTAATGATGGACTCAGTTTATCGATATTATCAATGTTGAATATTCCAACCTAAAAAACGGAGAAGATAGGGTTGCTTCGGTTGTTCTTCAACTTATCTGATAAAGGGCAAGGTGAGGCGAAATGGATCAGAGTGCAATTTTTTTAGTATATCTTCTAGTCGAAGGACCCACAAGGAGTCCACCACAGAAGCCGACCAGATCTAAGCTTTTCTCCGAGGAGAGAAGCATTCAGAAGAACTTTTTAGGACAAGCTCGGCAAGCTCAGCACCCAGAGCCGCATTTTGATTTTCAGGTAGCTGGCAAAAGCAGGAAGGTAGAGCTTTCTAAATGTTTGCTTTAAAAAGTAAAGGTTTTCTGGGAATGAAAATTTTATCAAAGATTATAGAGTTACATATTCTCGTATGAATGACAAGCCAGGATGGTTTGTCACCTTTAACTTAGCAATCAACGCGATGCGCCTCTTTCTTCTTTAAGTATAACTTTATACTTTCAACATATCACCTTACAAAACCAATTTTGCTTTCTTTTGAGAGCAAATCCTCAAGTAACATAAACCAATTTCAGCATCTATCAAAGTCTGGGATTTGTGGAGCACCAACGTTTCATGTTAATGGATTCAGGTTTTCATCGACTTAACATTTCGTTGAAGTGGTTAGTCAGCATATATCAAACAATTTCTTGAGCAAGCGTTCTATATCTCTTTACAGTCGTCGAACTTCCTTCTCGTGGGGGTATGTCATACTTTTCTTATAAGAAACTTGGATCAGCCCATAGTACCAAAACTTTCAATTTTAATGAAAAATTTCCTGATAATTTTTCTTATATTTTGGGTGCAAAATTTATAACGTAGTTTATAAATACGTTTCTTCACATTAAAACAATATTCCACAACAAAAAGGCTCAAAACATACAATTGGAGTGAAGACTGCTATGAAAGCTTTTATTCAGCTTTTAAAAGTTTCTTGTACTTTTGAAACATAGTAGGGTGGAATGGGGCAAAATGGGCCAGAACGGGGTAAAATGGGCCATTAGATGTTTGCTTCTAAAATTGAGGCTAAGTGTTCTTGGTTGTAAACTAGCCATCCTCGTTCCCAGGGTGTTCTTACGTCATACGCTGATCACCAAGCCGAGTGAACACCCTGGTACACATTGCACAAATCTGTCCAGAAAATGGACAGATTAGCAGCCATTATGGATTTGCAGTTGGCTAGGTAACGATAATCATTCCGACCTCGATTCCAAACAATACAGTAACACTGTAAAGCCCAATCTCCATTAAAGCGAATCGCAGCGATCATCAGCGATCTTTGAATTTTGAGCATGCGTAGTTCACCTTTTCACACCTATAGGTGTGAAAAAATGAACTACGCATGCTCAAAATGCTGCGATCGAAGGCGATTGCCGCGATTCGCTTTAATGGAGATTGGTCTTAATGATTGTTGCTTAGTGACTAAATCATATTGTTATTATTTGAATAATTAGGAAGTTTTCAAGAAATACTGTATGTTTGCTATTGTTTTCGAATAGCCAATCAAATTGCAGAACAGCCACCTGTATCCCAGAGTAGAGGTAGGGCAACGAACTCATTCTGTGGACGAGATTGTAAACTTGCATCTTTTTAAATTGATCCAATTGTTTTTGTTCATTGTATAAATAGATTTTCTTCATTTAAAGACAATCAGAAATCCATGAATTTGTCAATGACCCATTTTGCCCCAAGTTGCCTTACCAGAGTTTCTCGAACTTTCTTTCGCGTATTTGCGTTGTAATGTAACCATTTTATCACTTGGTTAGCAATTTCTAATAAGACAGTGAATACCGTAAAAGCTCTATTTAGCCCCCTCTCTATTAAGCCCCCTCTCTAATAAGCCCCTCCCTTCTGAGTCAAAATTATAAATAAGCCCCTTCTCTATTAAGCCCCCCCCCGATTTATATCAAATGCGAGAGGATCCCGAAGATTTTCCGTTTACTAGATGAAACAAGTTTGGATGTTAATTTTGATATGGTTTGGGATTAAAACTGTGTTGAATTTGTGTATTTGAATCGTAAAAGTGTATGTGGACTCCGCAAAATATGAGGTAAAAGACCAAAAAGTTATCGTTTATAGCCTTGTCATCTGACTTTGTGAATAAGCCCCCCTCTCTAATAAGCCCCCTCTCTTTTAAGCCCCCCTCTGGAGTCTCCGAAAATAAATAAGCCCCCCAGGGGCTTAATAAAGCTTTTACGGTAAGACTGTTAAAACATTGCTCATCTGGCAACTAATGATAGCGAAGCCCTTGATATAACTGTCACAGAAGACCAGAAAAAATAAAAAAATAGTTCACCTTTTTGGAAAATTAAAGAGTCATCATTTCGCGAAACCCAAACTGGTGAGAGTTCTTGCTATTATCAGTTTCAGTGTCACATGTAGAAATTTATCATTATTATCATTACATTACAAAGTTTTGAATTTCACTGCGATTGCCGATTTACATAAGAAAAATGTAAGTTAATATACCTTTTCGCTCATGCCGTAAGTTATGACCATAGCTGTTGCAATTTTTGTGGCTGTTTCCATGTCACTCGATGCACCTGAAAGATATTTCGACAAATGATTAATGACGTGAAATAGCAAGAATGATGAGAAAGTACATAAAAACCAGAGACGGACACTAGGGGGGGGGGGCGAGGGGGAGCGGTTGCCCCCTAATGTTGAGTAAAACAAAGACCTTTTATTTAGAAAACAATGGAAATAAACCATGGTTTTTAACAGAAACAATATCTTCGCCTCCAATATTTGGCAAAGTGTACGCTACTATAAAAAAACTACAGCAGCGAGAAAAATATGCAATGTCTTTCCAAAACTGTGATTAAATTAGGACCAGAACAAAAAAAAGACAACTGGATATTAAATCTACTCAAAGGCATAATTTCTGTAAAAGGGATCTTGGAGGGGAAGTGTAAGGCGAGGAGGTGACAATTTCTTGATCATTAATTAAAGCTTTGTTCACACTAGAGTAAAAAAAGCGCTAGAAATGCATTAGAAATGCGGCGGAAAAATAACCGAAATTATTATTGCCTCAATTTTAATCATGGCATTAAAGGAGACGTAAACTTCCTCAATTTATTCAAAATCCGGAATAGATCTCTCGAGTCCGGAATAGACGGGGGGAGGGGGGGGGGTCTGGAATAGACGGGGTGGTTGGAAAATTCGATGTGCAGTTCGGTAATTGGACGAAACACACAAGTTGTTTTGACAGTGAAAACAAGTTAAAATCATAGAAACTACCAAAATGAAAAATACAGTTTGAGTCATTTCAGAAAAGATGTTTTTACATGTTTAATATTTCAAGAAGCTCGAAATTAATGAACATTAATGTCTGGAATAAGGATGTCCAGGGTGGATATTTTTCAAAACATTAATAAGCGAGGGGAGACGTTTATTCCGGACTCGAGAGTATCTATCAGTGATATGTCATCATTGGATAGTATCTGACAATCAACAGATTCAACATGGAAACGGATAAACTGGTGCCAACCACTGGGTTTTCAGAGCTCTGTGGAAAACTGTATGCTAAAATGGTGTACGGAAGGAAAAGACGCAGAATATTTTACTGGAGAAACTTTCTATAAATATTGCATGCTACACAAGAGCAAGGAATCGATCGTTAACAACCGAAGAGGATTTACAGCATGCATAGGAATTTCTACTGCAATGTTTGCAAAATTCTATAGAAAGCAGAAAATTAACAAACTGTCAGCATTTTATATCCTTCTGTCTTTGACTATAACCCTTGTGCATTAATCGGACACAACAGCGAGTATAAACCCCGAAAAGACGGTCAATTTGACGAGAACAATTTGACGAAGCTACCCAAGGATTTCTAGAACATAATTAAAACAGCTGGACAGCTCTTAACCTGTCGTAACGCTGCCTTTTCCAAAAATGAACACGATGAAACGGTCAATTTGCCTACAATGACTTGACGAAGCCACACAAGGATTTCTATGACATAATAGACCTTTTAGCTATACTAAAAAAGAGTCTGCATCGAACGATATTTTAATAAATTTTCATTCGAAAGGTTCGATTGAGCGGTGTTATAGCTTCTATCACTGTTGTTCACATTCAAAAGCTCTTCTATTTGTATAAAATGTATGAAATATCGCTCGATCCAGACCCTTTTGTAGAATAGTTAAATGGTCCACTAAAGCAGTGAAACAGCTCTCAATTTGTGGTAATACTGTCTTTTCAAAAAATCAATTTCTCCTGCCCTTGTGCATAAATCGTAGACTGATTACGAAAGTGCCTTGTATCCCTGTGGTGAAACTTGCTCAACGGGGATTCATAATGAAACAGTGAAAAAGGCCCATTCTCAGCTATCACCTCGCAGAAACTAAATGCAGCAAAAATCCCATTCGGTACACAGGTAATGACGAAACCTTAGCATAAGGTAAGTAGTGTAAGGTTCACACTGTTGACTGAAGATTGAATCACAATAGAATTCGTCGAATCTTGCGAACTGATTGAAGCCACAAGATCTTGTCTGTGTCGAGGGCTTGAATAGGGACAAATTTTTTCAGAGTAATATTATTAGTCTCTGTTGACCGAAACGATATCACGGCACAGGGAAACAAAGGAATTCGGGTAAGAAATCTACATAAATCGTACGCAAAGTGAGGCGGTCAATTTGTCCAAAACGACTTGATGAAGTCACACAACGATTTCTAAAACATAATTAGAAATGGTAACAATTCTTAACCTGTCGTAACACTGTCTTTTCCAAATATCAGTTCCTCGGCAACACGACCTCCCATACAAACATCAACTTTAGCAAGTAGCTGTTTCTTTGACCACGAAAGCTCGTCTTTTTCAGGCAACTGCGAAACCTGCATATAAATGAGAAACGTGAAATGGGACTAATGTTTGCAAAAAATCCGAATTCTGGTACCAGGTGGATTAAAAACTACATCTATAGTTTTGAAGGTCATACTATAGTGAACCTCAAATTAGATGTCACATGAAAATGCCCGCGAATAACAGCAATTGAAGTGTTGTGCATGAGTAATTTTTGCGTTTTCGCAAATCTCACGTGAAATCTAATTTCAGACAAGACTTTAGATTTTTGTTACTGCAAAACCACACATTCAGTGTAAAAAATTCCAGCTCTTTCGTCTGGATGGGCATAACAGAAAAACCAAACCGAGGGCCAGTAGCCACAGACCTTGGAGGAAGGTCTCAACAACAAAAAAGCCACGTTGCGAAAAGGGGTTGCTCAATGCAGAAATACTTTGAAATCTAAGATAAATAATGGCCTATCGAAACAATTAATGAGCAAGAATATATTATTGTATTTCATGTCTTGCAACAGAACATAATCAAACACTTATCAAATTTTAAGTGCGGTTGAAACTTAATATTTCAATGATATCAAATTTAATCTATTAGCGACAAGTAATGACCACTTGGGACAGACCTTATTGCCTAGAACAAGAACAAGATTGCCAAATACAAAACATTTCCGCTCTACAGATTATAACTCTGTATGTTGGAGCTCATGCTGATCTTGTTTCAAATGCAGCTAAGGACCTGTTTACACGGAGAGGGCTAGCCCTTCAAGGAGGGCTAAACATGATGGCACCAACCATTCGAATCCTATTGTTGATTCTATTGTTTCCGCCAGCCCGCTTAGGAGGGCTAGCCCTCTTGATTGCGCTTACATGGGAAATTTCCAGCCCTCCTAGGCGAGATCGGGGGTACTCAATAGCGAGATCTCGCCTAGGAGGCTATGTTTTTGTAAGAAAACTTATGGTGAAAAACCCTAGCGCAATTCCAAACTTAATTTATTCCTTTATATAAAGGTAGCTTGCATATTGATTCATTAACAAACGTCTACAGTCACAATAAAACAAATTGCTATCAACTCCTTACCATTCCTAGCGCCTGTCCTCTTGGCATAATCGTTGCTTTGTGCACAGGCAATGCATCTGTAGAAAATATTACGAAGATTAACAGAAATTTAAATAAACAAGTTTGGAGTAGGAAAGAATGGGAACAGGCACCTATTGCTGCAAATAGACCCTAATTAACCTCAAACTAAAACCCATCTAAATTGATCTCAGCTCGCATTTGCAGTGCAGGGGAATTCATCATACAACAATTTTCAAATTATTGCCCACCCTGACTGTTGCATTTGATAATAGTTTTGAGGTAAACAAATTTAAGCCTTAGATCCCAAAAAAGACTTGTTCTCGACGGTAATGTTTAAGCCATCCAATTGAAAAATAAATAATAATGACTACGCATTGAAAAGAAAATTTTGACAAGAAAAGAAATACAGGATTCTACGTAAAGATGTGATATCTGTATGTGGTGAAGGATGGAAATCAGATTTCTCCAAGTTCTTGTTCTATACAAAACAATGGGGAAGACGGAAATCTTGAGATCTGAAGGACACTCGTTCAAATCATTGCAGATAAAAAATTCTAATTGTGGTAAACAACTCATAGCAACCTTACTCCCCCCTACCAGCATGTGCACAGTGATACATACAATCATTAACGAGGACATGACAGAATCCAAAGCGAAAGTTCAGTACTTTAGGCGTTGTGTTCTACGCCAGTAAGAAGATCGAACATAGGGAGGTACGAAATTTTCTGGGCATATGCTACAATTTTATGCAGGACACAAAACAATTCGATGGCTAGCAGGTCGCACGTACACTGTAATAATAATAATAATAATAATAAAACGAATATTTATACAGGATAAACACTTCAACAATTACAATTGTTGTTATCACTGTGTGTCCTGTTTCTTAGACCTAAATGAAATTAACAGAGACTTTATTACATTAAAAACGTAGAAAAAATCTTACATGAATATAATCTATAAAACCTAATTTCACATCGCGATAAAATGTTTGTTACTTAATTAAAGTTATATCATTCAAAGTGCTTTTTAAGTTTTTCAACATATTCCTTGTGTGTCTCAGTCCGACGTACGTCTAAAGGTAGCTCATTGTACACTTTAGCGCCCATATACAGAAACGACTTTCGTGCATATTCTTTCTTGATTCTCGGTAATCGTAGGGTGCAATTGTTATTCCTTGTTTCCTTTTCATGCTCTATCAGAGTAAAGTAATTCTGAAAATGGACACAGATATCTTTGACCAGGCATTTTCGCACAAGTTTGCAGGCTCTCATTTTATTCGCATTTATAACTGACATGAGCCCTTTGCCTGCTGTTTCATCGCCATAGACTACCTTCAGTGATCGAGAGTGAAATGAGGAAAGTCTGCTTATTTGCGTATTTGAGAGCTTCAGTTGTAATATACCACAGTAGGTAAATGTTGGGAGAATCATAGAACGATAGATGGTAGCAGCTGTAGCATTGTCCATGTACGACCTTAATTTTGCCAGTAGTCGCAATCTACCAGATGCACGCTTGAAACATTTATCAAAATGGGAGTTCAAGTTAAGTGTGCTATCCACATGTACACCCAGATATTTGTATTCCGTTGTACTGTTAATCTCGGTTGGGGTTGGCTGAGATATTGTAACTTTGAGTTGCCGACTTCGCTGTTTCGCAATTCGTTGTGCTGTTCCAAAAAGCATCGACTCTGTCTTGCCTTTTTTCAGATTCAAAATGAGTTCATTGCATCTCAGCCACTCTGACAGATTGTCCATGTCTTTCGAAAGTTTGGTTTCAATTGAATCAATTTCTTTGCCTGCGACATACAAAACAGTATCGT